>NCSJ02000661.1:0-10227 GCA_002812745.2 Scytalidium lignicola
CGTGCTCCTCTCCAACCAGCTCACCACCTTCCTCAACACGCCAGAGAACAAAACAAACCTAATCATCTGGGCAGGCGACATTCGCGACTCAGAAGCATACCAAGTCTCCACCGCCCTTCGATGCACCAAGTTCCCGTTCAGTGCACTGATAACACATACCCCCTCCCAAGGCTCGACATCCATGTCTGTCGTTGCGCGATTAACGGGCCCCGTACCGGTAGGAAGCTACGTAGCGAAACTCCAAGCAGCCATCAACACGCACGAGGCGCAACTAGTTACTGTACGCGCCGATCGCTCCGCTCACCAAGCCGAGAGGAATATCCGACAAGAACAAGACTCGGCCTACGAGCGGTCGTTAGCACAAGACCGAGAACGGGCGCGCCTCCGACGAGAAGCAGAGGAACGAGCAGCAGAAGAGGAGAGAAAGAGAAAGGAAGCTGAAGAGGCAGCTGCTACCTTAGCTGCGAAGCGGGCTCAATGGAGGAAATGGCGCGCAAGCAAGATATCCCCCGAACCAAGTCTCGACGCAGCGAATGTCGTGAGGGTAGCGCTGAAGATGCCCGAAGCGGCGCGAATAATGAGACGGTTCGATGGTGGAGCGACGATCGAAGAATTATATGCCTTTGTGGAGTGTTATGATATCCTTACTGGTGACGGTGCTGATGCTGAGAGTAGTGATGAAAAGGCAGCAGCGATAAGCAAACCAGAAGGATATGAACACTCATTTGATTTCCAGCTGGTGTCGACGTTGCCTAGGGTTGTTTATGATGTTGTGAGTGGAGGGTCGATTTTAGAAAGGGTGGGGAAGACGGGGAATTTGATTGTCGAGTCTGTTGTTGATGAAGATGAAGATGATGACGAGGAAGAGGAAGAAGAAGATTGAATAGGTGAAGAAAAGGAAGAAAAGGAAGAGACTTTGCCCTTATTGTCCCCTTTAAATGTATACCATCGGTCATGTACACTACAACTACGTGGATACAGAAAACTAACAAATACGAAGCAAGTTNAAAAAGTGTTGCACAAATCCTTAATCATTAATCAAAGTGACAGCTGCTTATAGAGTAGAGCATAAACTCGATCCGATTGGATGACTTATCTAGGTAGCATACAAGGACATTACATACAAAGCAACCGTCATCATCATCTATGTTGAATTGAAGGGTATAAAAGAAAAGCCATAAAGCCATGAGCCACACAGCGTACAATCATAATCGTAGCACAGATCCTCCCCCCAGTTCCCCAACCAATGCTTGCCTCTAGCAAAAAAGGATGAACTCGCGGAGAACACTGTTTGGAAAAGCTTATCCCTCAGATTATCAAGCGACAGAGAACCGAACCAGAAAGAAAAAAAACATATTAGAATCCACGCAAGCTATGCACACCAAGCAATGTAGAAGTACTATCCTTTTTTCCCCTTCTCTGCCCAGGCATAAAATATACTTTTGTTATCGTTGGATGCATCGTCATATTAGGTAGGATCCCCCGGAAGGATTAAGCTGCCTCGACCTCAGCGGTCTCAACACCATTTGTCTCCCCCTTCTTTGCCTCGCCATTGGCATGATGAGCAGAGCTCTGCTTGAGCTCCTTCACCTCGCTTGTGAGGCCCTTAATCTCCTCGACCGAGCTCTGCACACCGCCTTCAATGGATGTCAATGAAGCGGTGTTCTTCTCCAACACTGTCGTGATTAGAGCGAGATCAACAATCGGGATTGCGCTAGTGAGAGTGGAGGTTTGCGTTGCAAATTCCGTCTTTAACTCAGCTCCGAGGGTGCTCACGGCGGTGGCAATTGTGCTCTCAGTCTTGGTGAGTTCGGTTTCGAGGGACTTGATGGACTCAGTCGTTGCAGTCGATGATGCATGGCTCTCTACAAGAATCTTTACCTCCTTGATCTCCGCAATGACAGAGCTGGATTGAGTCTCGCTGGCGGCAGCGGCGGTCTCCACGATCGTCTTCACCTCCTTGAGCTCTGAAACAGCAGAGGTGGTCTCCTTGATAGCGGAGGTGATAGAAATCTCTGAGGACTTAACAGCCTCCAAAATTTCGGCGTTATCATTTGCGTCAAGACCGTGCAAGGCACTGCCTTGAGACTCAATGGCAGAGATAACAGTCTTCACATCGGCGCCCACAGTCGTGATTTCGGACTTGCTTCCTTCAATCTCAGTCTTGATGGAGGTCAAGTCTGAGGAGATTGCCTTCAGGGAAGTCTCTGTCTCAGCGTTGGCCTTGATGATTTCCAAGTCGGCTGCAATTGCATCCAATTTCTCGCTCTGGGCAGAGATGAGAGATGCGTCTGGCGAACCGGCTTGCTCCTGAACGGACTTGAGGCTAGCCGAGATTTCATCCAACTTAGCGGTGTGAGAGGAGAGGATGGAGGTATCTGGAGATGAAACCGCTTCTTGGATGGACTTAAGATCTGCGGAGATCTCATCCAATTTGGTAGTGTGAGCGGATAAGACTGAGGTGTCAGGAGAAGTCACGGCTTCTTGCAGTGATTTCAGGGTAGAAGAGATCTCATCCAACTTCTCAGTGTGCGAGGTGAAGACAGTAGTATCAGGCGAGGCAGCGGCTTCCTGGATGGACTTCAAGTTGCTGGAGATCTCGTCCAATTTGGCGGTGTCAGGTGACTTGACAGATTCGTGAACTGCAATTAAGCTGGCCGCAATCTCATCCAACTTAGCAGCTTGTGCGGCAACGGCGGCGGAGGTATCAGGCGAGGCAACGACATCCTGGACGGACTTGAGGCCGGTTGATATCTCATCGAGCTTAGACGTATGTGCAGTCAAGAGGGAGGTATCAGGGGAAGCGACAGCGTCTTGGATGGATTTCAGGCCAGTGGAGATCTCGTCCAATTTCTCCGCATGGGAAGTCAACAGGGAAGTATCGGGTGATTTGACAGATTCGTGGACAGCAATCAGGCCAGAAGCAATTTCGTCTAGTTTAGCGGTATGGGCAGATAGGATCGAAGTATCAGGCGACGCAACCTTTTCGTGCACAGCATTGAGACCGGTGGAAAGTTCGTCTAGTTTGGCCGTGTGTGCCGAGAGAATTGAGGTGTCGGGTGAAGCAACCGTTTCCTGAACGGATTTGAGACCAGTCGCAATTTCGTCGAGCTTAGCTGTGTGGGCAGTAAGAATAGAGCTATCGGGCGAAGCGACCTTTTCGTGAACAGCATTAAGACCCGTAGAAATCTCATCCAGTTTAGCCGTATGCGAAGACAGAATGGTCGTGTCAGGAGAAGCAACTTGGGACTGCACTGCCTTGACAGCATCCCCAAGGCCAGCTAGCGAAGCGGTAATCTGTGCCAACGTCTCTTCAATTGCTGAAATTCGGCCAGTGAGAGCAGATGTGCTTGTAGTAACGGACTCGGAGATCTCGGAAACCTTGCTTGCAGTTTGTGCGGCGGAGTCCTCCAGCAGCTTGGAGGTTACTTCGTTTGCAGCCAAAATCTTGGCCGTGACTGCCTCGATGTCACTGGCTACCTTCTCGTAGCTTGGGATCTTTTGGACCGAGGCTTCAAGCCCGGCCAAATGCTCATCCAGGGTTGGCTTGATCAGCCCCGACAGGTTGGCGCCGTCCAGGCTGGAGAGGATTCTGCCAATGCTGATATTGCTCTTCTCAATGAGATCGTCGTGGCGGGCCACCGACTCCACCACCGGCTGCAGAGCCTCCAGCGTATTCTTGAGCTCGGGCTGGATCTGCTCAGCCAGGTGGGTGGCTACCGAGGTAGTGAAGGTTTCGTTGTTCAGACCTGCGGACACCGCGTCCTCAACGGCCTTCTCCAGCACCTCCTTGTCTTTGGCATCTTGCTCAGGCGAGGGGGCATAGGGGTTGGAGGGAGAAGATGAGCCGCCGCCGCCGCCGCCGAGCATGGCTCGCAGCCTCCCGAAGATGGCTGTAGTCATCGCGTAGGCGTAGGAATGTTGATTAGACTTAATAAGGGTATTAGGGGCTGACATCCGTGATGGATGAGGGGGTTGGAGAGAGAGAGGAGAGGAGGAGGGGAGAGGGAAGGGAAGGGGAAGAAGAAGAGAAAGTGTGAGTCGGGGAGGGAAAGGAAGGAAGCTTAAGACCATGCACGGTGCAGCAGCAGCTAATCAACAAAGAGCATCACTTTTCATGTCAAAAATTTGATGTGCTCCACCGCCGGTTGTCAGGCCACCGGGGGGAGGGTGGTGGAGCAAAGGTGGTGTTGCCGGATATGGCTGTTGATGGGCGTGAGAAAATCAATTAAAAATCATGAATGGGCACAAAGGTTGCGTGAGGCATGAGGCGGGTGGTGCGCAACGGGGCCATTCGTGCCTGAGGATACACGTTTTGCCTTTCGTGCCTTTTCCTTGGGTGTTTATGGATATTTTACAGCAATTCATTTACGCTGGTGGTGTGGAGAGAGCAATTGAGGCCATACGGTCATGGCCAAAGCCAGGCCAGCACTGATAGGGGGGAAAGTTCTTTTTTGCTCTTTTGCTCTTTTACTCTTTTACTGATGTCGCTGGAAAGTGTCGGTGTGGTGTCAAGCTTGCCGGAGCTCCTGTGGGGAGCCACCGAGGCGCTTGTACCTGATTTGGCTAAGCGTAGGTAAAGGCCCTGCGCCGGATTGGCCCGAAGTGACAGCTCGGTTACTGCGAACACTCTACACTTAGTAGCTACAGCCACTCCCCCCCAGGCACCGCCAACCACCCGCAGAAGAGAGGACACGCAAGAGAAAAGAAAAGAGAAGAGAAGCAATTGACACTATGAAAGAGCACATGAGGAGGATTGACCAGACAGCGTAGAAAGAAAGAAAGAACCCCCACCTCTGAATAATGTCATCCCGCAGATCTGCCTGTGGACCAACACCGCCAATTGCTGCCCGACTGGTACACAACAGTCACATCGCCATGCCCTCGATGCTGTGGGTGAAAGCGCAAGAACAGCTGTTGCGTCGTGATAGGAGCCCCGAGCCAGCCAAGGTGGCGTGCTCCGTAAACCCGGTACATGAGTACATGAACTCCCAGCAGAAAGAAGCAATCTCATTCCTGCAATATTTCAATTCATGCTGTTCTTTTTTTTTGGCCCCCGGGTTCGTGCCTCTTCTGCCTGTGCAGCACAGTTTGCAGGTTGCAGGCATCATCATGTAGTACGGCATTTCGCTTCTGTTTCCTATCTTTTCTTCTTTCGTTTCCTTTCTGCTTTGTTGTACAACGCATTCTTCGTCAGCCTCCACTTTCCCCCCTTCCTGTGTGAGAGAAACACCCCGTCGGTGAATTAATCGATTTGCCGGAAAGCCACTTCATTCATTGGCCTCTCTTTTAAACATGCTTCTAGATGGAGCTGGAGCACACCAGATGGATTGATACGTGGGTACTCGCAGCTGTGGAGAAAGAAAGGAGAAGAGAGAAAAGGGAAAAATGTATTTCCTCCAGATTCTAGCTGTTTTCCACTATCAAGACCCTCTTTTTCTTCTTCTCTTCTCTTTGCCCTCGTTCTTTTGAGCTACAGATCCCCTTGTCGTCATCTCTTGCTTAGGGAAAATACTATACCGGTACACAGTAATATCCATCTGCTCGGTGGTTGAGGAGTGACATTCGCAACACAACACAACAGTGAGATCCTACTGTACGGAGGTATTATCTGTAATTACCATTAAGCAGTGTAACCTGTCACTAAAAGCAAGTATTCTACACTAAAGATGGTGCGCTCTTCTTGCCATTATACAGTACTGTAATGGAATGGAATACGATAAGACTGAGGAGAATAGCGAAGCTACAGTACAATATGGACAGATTGTTTGTGAAATACATGCATACGAGACATAAATTAAGTTTCATTGTGGAGAGAGCTAATAAAGCTTCTAGCTGTCTGTGGCTAGTTCTAAACTTGGAGTCAAGATGCTTACCTAATGTCTCAAGCAGTTTGGCTCCACTGTAGTAGGTGCATACAGTCATATCTACGTAAATAGAAGATGGCAAATAAGATATCGATCCCACATGCACATACATAAATCTAGACTCTTCAACTGTCATATATTGCATCCAGCTCAATCGTACCTGCCTTAACCATATCCGCTCGGAGAACTTGCACAATCCATGACTGCCCCCTCAACCTGNCATCCCTGGTATCAAATGCCGCTTGCAAACAACGCACACATCGATCGTCCCAACAAAATAGATCCAGTTTAAATCTTGAAAAAAGGTATTCTGAATTAAATGGACCACAACTGGCTCTGAAGTACCCCGATTCTTCTCTCCGTTGTCATCTCTCCTTCTACTCTAGCTCATGATAATCTCCCACACGAGTAACAAGATTGCATCGAACTCGAGCTACTTTCTTAATACCGATACATCGGAGCCTTCACACCGGCCTGGGTTCCATAGCCCGCATCTTGTGGTTCCTCCCTCTCTTCCTCATCCGCCGAACCCTGCGCCGGGTTGAATCCGGGATGATATGGCTCCACGCCTAGTCTATCCTGGAACTGTCCGGTGACTGTCGGTAGCGTGTCTCTCGGGAATGGTATGGTGGGCCCAGCAGGGCTCTCCTGCTGCGGATCGGAGAACGGATTCTCCCCCCAAGGCCCAGACGAAGCCTGTTCTGACTTCCTCGCGGGAACAGCTGGCCCTGCAGCTTTTGATGGCGGCGGCCCCGCTGGTGGCGCATAGTGTTCCTGCATGCTTCTAGAAGGACTGGTCCCGCCTGCGGGACTGCTAGACCCTAATGCCTTCCTCGCTGCAAGCAATGCTCTCTGGTGTTGGCTTAGACTCTTGCTCAACATTTCATTTGTCTCAATCAGGGTCTCCATGGTGTCGTTATCTGGGTTTGGGTTCTCCGCTATCATATATGCTTGTATGGACCTACTCGCTGACTGACATCGGTCCACGAATTCGCGAATCAGCTCATTGCCGGGGACTTCGCTCGGTGGTGTCGATTGAACCACTTGACTGAGGAGTTTGGCAGATGATTTGGCTTCCTCAATCCGTGAGGCTAGTTCCTCGGGCGAGGGGAGATGTCGGCTGGTGTGATTTCTAGAAAAGTAGTTTTGGGAGCGGCCGTCAAATGGAGGCGCATTCAGAGTTCGAGGTTGTGGGACGCCCTTCAGCGATGGTGGTTAGTAAGATCTAGCAACAGTCGGTGGGCACGGATCATTCTATGAGGCAGGTTCAGAGATGCACACAACATACATATGTCTTGATCAACTTCTCCTGTTCCTTCTGCCACATATCGTTTATTAACTTCAAATTCTCATCATGCGCCTTCTCCCGCTGAAACCCATTTAACGTCTCCATCATCAGCTGCTTCACGGTCTGGACCTTCCCTGACCTTAGCAATTCCTTCACGGTTGCAACAAACTTGGCATCGATATTCCTCGTGAAAGTCGGTCCTGGGTTGTCTACTAGGATGCCTATGAGCATGATGGCATTGTATTGTATGGATGCCTTTTGCTCAGAGAAATACTCCTTAGAGAGATATTCCTGTATGACAAGGGCGCATTTCTTGGCAGCTGCCGGGGACGACTCGGCAGCTTCGACAATAACAGGGAGATAGATTACTTCGTTGTCCTATAGGACAAATTTGTTAGCTATTTAGCTTTTAGATTGGGAGGGGCCGAGGGGCTGTTAGAACTTACTGTACCGGCTGTCCCTTCTGGAGGCTCGCAGAACCTACGCTGTTGAAGTGAGTAATACTATCTAGTTTGCCTTGCCAAGGTTGCGACTGCGAAACATACCACAGCTCTTGTAGCGTTGGCTTCTGGTGTATCCAATGTTGTGTCCTCATCTCGAACAGTGGCTGTGGATGGATCAAAGCTTGGTTAGCTTCTGGAAGCAGCTTTACATTTTCCCTGTTTTTCTAGAACACCGCAGAGACTCACGTTTTCTCTTGAAGCTCCCTAGCACTCGGTTCATGCTCTTCATGCGATTCATGATGTTTGCGCCCGATGTACCTTTGCTCGCGGAACAAACGGAGATAAGGCTGCGGTTCTTCTCGCTGGCTTTCGCGCTTGCAATTCAAATGATTTAAGTGCTGCTGGTGCAAATGATTGATAGTATAAAGAGGGAAGATGTGGCTCGGAGATTATTTGCGGCGTAGAGGCTTTGGTGACTATGTTTATCTCGGATTTATTGTTTTTTGTTGTTGCTACAACTATATCTTCGGCAAGGCGAGACTCAGGGTCTCGGGAGATGAGGCGAGATGATGGTGGCTTGCCCTACGCGTGTTACAGACCTGAGGGATGTCTACGCAGAAACCTTTAAAGATCCCAGCATCGTTGCGATTTGTCGTCATTAAATCATTCTATCACTAGTAGCTATCGCGGTGGTCGTCGTCCCTGTCGTCGTCAACAGCCAAAAAGCGTGTTCCAGCACAGCCTCCTTTCCAGTTGCTAGCCGTCAGCCTTCCCGCCATTTAGCGCGCGGTTTGGTGCTTGCAGCCTCACTGTTTGGTGCATACCAACATTATTTGACGTGCTAGCCAAGCCTGGAACGCGTGTCCAGTCAACTGTATCTCCAGCTATTTTGGCCAGATCCCCTTTTATACTTGTCACGCGCTTTCCTCTCGCCCAATACGCTTTGGATTTGCTTACACGCAGTTCAGTGGAGTGTTGTGCCACATGGTATCTTATCAGATGTTGCCCACTCCATACTGTGGGAGATAAGTTCGTTCAGAACGAAGGAATTTTACTATTATGAAGTAGTGCTCTCCTAACGTAATCCAGCAGCTAACACATACGTTTTTGAGTCCATGGGCCTGAGTAGACACATGCATGGGAGAGAATGCTTTCACAGGGTCCTTCGTTCTATTGCAAGATATTGTTATATAGAATATTTGTGACATACACCCTCTTCCTCTTCCTCTTGCTTTGCTTTGCTTTGCTTTGCTTCCTTCACCGCACGGAGCGGGGCTGCGTCTCGAAATGCCTGTCTATTATCATACAAACCTAGCCTTACTAGTTGTAGATGCATAACACTACCTAACATGCCATATGCCCATTCCTTAACGGTAAGATTTCTGGTACCGCGCTCTTGCACCTGGACCTCCAAACTTCTTTGGTTCACAACGTCTGTTATCGGCAACCAACAATGTTCGGTCGTATTGGACTAATGCTTGCTTTAACTGATTCTTTGAGTGCTCATCGACTGTTTTCCACTCGCATCGTCAGCATTCATCTGATAAGACTTGTGAAACAAGCAAAATATGATATTGCCGGCCTCGAGACATAGATTCCCCGATTTCCATACCATATTTCTGGTAGTATGCAACAAGGGACTTCGCAATCGCTTGTCGAATAGCATAGATCTGGGAAGTATGTCCACCGCCGCTGACACGGACGCGGATATCGACATTGGAGAACTTGTCGAGACCGAGGATGAGTAAAGGCTCGTAGACCTTGAATCGAAGGATCTCGGGTTGGACGAGGGAGAGCGGCTTGCCGTTAACCTTAATAAGTCCCTTGCCAGCCTATATATTTATTGATGTTCCTATCAGTTTGACTAGTTCTAGTTCTGCTTCTGTTATTTCGTTTTGGTCCCCCACCCCCTTGCTATTCTTCTGCCTGCAAAAAGATGCGCCCTCCCTTTTCATAGATTCATTTCTCAACCGGATTCAGATAACTCATACCTTGCACTACTTGGATGTCAGCTCTCTCCACACAGTAAAAAGAAATCCGACAAGGAAAATGAACTTACATGTGCAACTGCAGTAGCTATCGTAGGAAAAGAAAACCCAAATTAGCAAAATACCCTTCAATACTATAGTGAGACGCAGCTCGTAGGAGCCAGAAGAAAATATACCCATTTGCTTCTCCTTCACGAGTACGCAAATAGTGGATCCCGCCACAACCATTGGGGAGAAAATCCAACCTACCAGTCTTCTTCTTCCCAAAGCATTGCACGCTCTGAGTCGACGCCATGATTGCGATTATATATCCAGTGCTTTTGTCGAAGGCGCTTGGATCGGATTTCCAGCCATCTTCGAGTGCGCTCGCAGGGCTTGGTGCCCTGGTCGGTTGTTTCGGGGAAATAGAAAGTCCGGGATTTGTTAATTTATGTTGCGTGAAGTGGTTATATTTCAAGGGCTAACTTAAATCGAATCGTGAGTTACTTAAATCGACTCAAAATCGCCGGTGTCGGACATACTCGGACTATTACCTCCTATAGTAATTTATTAGTAATCTGACTATCCTGCTATGTCCTATATTTAAACGCTAAAACGCAATAACATATTCTGTTATATCAATCTTGTAGTATAAAGGACGC
>NCSJ02000662.1:0-10095 GCA_002812745.2 Scytalidium lignicola
GTCTGACAACAAAAGTGGGGACCGTTTCATGGTTCAGTCTCAAAACCTTGAGACCGAACCGTGTAGCTTACGGTCTCGCTTAAATTTTTGCGGACGAGACTGTGTGGCTTACGGTCTCGTCCGGACGAGACCACAGTCCAATGCAACGGTCCGGCTAGTCTATTGACGAAACCTCTGGATTCAACCCCTTTTTAACATCCTTCCTTTACTTATATTACTTGTTATAAGCTACTATCATAGCAATTACCTTTACAAAAGGTCTTTCAAGAGTTACTCTGCCTTTGTGGATTTCAACTGCCTATTCTTTAATTATTTTGCCGTTGACAACAAGATAAAGAGTATTGTAATCTTTATTAATTGTGTTATAGTATAATTTTTTGAAATTATAACAAGAAAAATCATTACATTGATGAAAATCGAATAAAGTAAGCCTTATACTATATTCTGGGTTCTTCTATATTGTTTATTATAGTTTATCAAGTTGAATATTTATTGTTGACTATTGTTTTTTAAGTATTGGTTCTTGTTTGATATCTTCTTGTTTAAGTATATTTTCATTTATTAAAGTTGAAAATACATGTTTCAAAGCAGGCTTGTGTATTATTTCAGGAGGTAATTTATTATATAAGTCAAAATTGATAGTATATTTAATGTTAATTCGAAGAATCTCTTCCTTTTTAACAGCTTTATTCTTGAATATCTTTTTAAGATATTGTTATTGATCATTATGATGTATTTCAAATATGATAAGTTTTCTCTCAGCATTATAATTACATACTAACATATCTTTACCTTTTAAAACTCCTTGTATATGTTTATATGTTGTATAATTAATTACAAACTCCTTTCTTTTTACAATAATCAATTCATATTGAAGATGGTGAAGGTTGTTCAGATTGACTATATATACATAAGATATAGTAATCTTTCCTTTGAAATATACCTTTATTTGAAACTTTATATTGTATTTAAGTAAAGGTGTTGAAGGTAAAGATATTCTAGCTAGTCATTGTGTATTAGTCGAATCAGAAGGTGAATTAAGGTGTGAAAAGGACAGTAAAACATTTGATGAATGTTCAGCTAGAGCTTTTGGAGATACAGAAGACGGTAATTGTTCTGTTGGAGTAAGAGTTTAAGATATAAGTCGAATTCTAAGTTATTAAATAAAGGTTAAGGGGTTTAAAAGTTGTTTCAACTTCTTAGAAGGTGCCNTTTTTGGTTGTTTTTTTTGGATTTTGGACGTAGTATATTACATTTGATATCTAACAGTAAAATAACATGAAAAACAAGTGTAGAAATACGTTGTATAATAAGCAATTGATTGATTCTATCTTATACATTACTTTTCTATGGTATATACACTAAAAAGTAGTGTACAAAGCTCTTTTCATGAAAAAACAGGCTGAATTAGAATATAACAGTATATAAGAATATATTATTTAAGTTTATAATTATAAAACCATATCTTATACTTATAAAAGGAATTGATAAAATTAAGTTATTAAAGTTAGAATTGAAAATTATAACTACTGAAGAATATTAAGAACTTAACAAGTTAATTATAACTGTTATTCTACTAATATTACTTATAAAACGTAAATGTAAAAGACTTTGTAAATACTTTAAAATTACTGTTTTCTTATAAGATAAGCAATTAAAATCCTAGTTTACAACTTTATATTAAGTTAAAATATTAAAATTACTTAAAAAAGATATTTTCAAGGTTATAAACTTTTAAAATGTACTTCATAATATATGTATATTTAATACTAAGTTTGTAGATAAAATCAAAAACAAAAGAACTAAAAAAGCTTTCAAAAAGTTATATTTTATAGTATAAGCTTATAAGAATGATAAGAAGAAATTTGTTTTAACTTTATTACTTATTATTCAACATATCAACTAGTATATTATTTTTTGTATTACTGTTATAAAGTAGAAAAATATAAGTTTGTACTTATAAGACATTTCACAAGTGTATATACAGTTTACTATTTTGTTAAATCAAGATTTCTATATACAATTACTTTTAAAGGTTATAGAATAACTTAACCTTTATAAAAGCTTAATCTTATAAGTTGTAAAACTACTTTATAAAGTCTTTAAAGCTGAAAACTACTAGTTCTAAACTTATTACTCTTATTATATTAAAATATTTATTATAAAACTGTTAATATATAACTGTTGCTTATTATATAACATTAAACCTTTTAACATTATAAAACTCTAAACTAATAATACTTTATTTGTTAAAGATGTTTAATTTATTAAACTTGAGTAAAAACAGTTGAAAAAGGTTAATTTTCTAACAAAAGAACATAAAATGTTAATTATTAGTAAAGGAATCAAGTTTAATAAAAGTATTATACAACTGAACAATATTAGAATTTCATTTACTTAAAAGTATTAGTATGCTAATCTACAGTTTATAACTAAGAAATTAACTATTATAACAAGCTTATAAAGAATTATACATTAGAACTTTATTATTAAAGAGTAATATATTGTACAATATACTTAAAAAGCTTATATAACTTCAGTTTGCTAGTTAAAAGCATTATACAACCTATTAATAACTACTTAAACTATTAATCTTAACAAAAAAAGACATAAAATCATTAAATAAACATTTATAATAGTGGATTTAAAATACTGTTAGAAGAATACAATTTATCAAGCTTAATAAGAAGATATTATAATTATTAATTTTTACAAACATTTAATGTAAATATATTATACTAGGCATTAATTAAATGTAAAAGAGTTATATATAATGTTTTAGCCTTAAGACTGTATAAAATAACTTATAAATTTGATATAAAGATTACAATTAAATTAACTATCAAAGAAATCCTTGAAATTGACCTCTTACTAGTTATATATACAAATTCAAGGTTATTATACAATTATTTTATCAAGTTAAAAATTATACAAGAAAAGTAGTTTATAATTGATATAATATACTTTTGTCAAATGTATAAATAATATTAGATTACTAAAGTATAATAAATTAAAGGAATTACAAATTTAACCGATTTTATAACTNAAAAAAAGTTATTAAATACTAATAAAATGCAATTAAAAGTAGTAAAATAAGTAGAATATAACAATATAAGTAATAAAATAAAAGATCTTATAAAGAAAAAATTTAAGGTTATTTTTAATTAGGTAATTAATATATAATTAAGAAAACTTTACAAATTTAAGCATTTTAAAAGTTATAGTATACAACTATTTTTAGAGTAGTTCTAATATTAGTAAAATAGTGATTATATACATATAATATTCATATGCTTTTGTAAACTAGTCCTGATTAAGTAGTAAGAATAAGTAAAGCTTTTACATCTTTACTCTTTTACCTTTAATCATATAACAATTATAGAATAGCACAACGAGTATATTATATATAATTGTATACTATACTATGTATTACAAGTAAATTATCATTAAGTTAACTTAATTTAATTACAAAAATTTTCCTTGTAATAAAAAGTATTTAACTATATATTAACTTATATTAATATAATATAATATTTTTGTCTTTTTTAACTTTGATAACTTACTTAAAATATTTATTATAACATAAACTATAAGTTTACTCTTTGTTATTAATGTTATAAATAAGACAATTTAGTATATTACTATTTTTTATTCTTAATATTCAAGATTATTTTATTATAAAAATAATTTACATTTATTGATTTTCAAAGAATAAATTCTAAGTTTAACAAGTTAATTATTCTTAAACAAAATGTTTAGAACTAGAAGAATTTCATTGAAAGCTTTACAATTGAACAAGTTAATTAANTTTTTCTTATTATAAAAATAAAAAAGTAATTATAAAAATATTTTTWAATAAAAGTTAAGTTATGTAAATATATATTATTTAAATTTTTTATAAAAATAACTTTAATAAATCTAAGGTTAATTATAATATACTAAGCTTGTACAAAACATTATAAAGTAAAATATAAGATAATAAAAAATACAACAATTATAAAATCAAATGTTAATCATTTAACAATTATAATAATTATTATAAAAACAAATAACCTTTGTATACTTAGACTTAAACAGATTATAAAATAATAAAGCTTATTTTAAAGTATAATTATAACTTTGTATAACACTTATATTATTCTTTTATTTATAACATATGTTGAATTAGGATAATAAAAGCATAGTATACAATATAAGGTTACTCTGAGTATATTATAATGTTATAGTAATTACATATGTACACAAGTAAAAAGAGTTAATTAGTAAACTACTAAAAAGGGAAGTCATGTATAATAAACAAGATAATGTCTAAGGTAACACATAAGATATTACAATATATCCTTATATTATTAAAGCATTGAAAATTAATGTAAAAGTACTTTAAATCTTATACAAAAACAAATGCAGAAATACTTGAACTATAAAACAAAATGTTATAAGTATAATATTAAAGCTTAAAATAGGAAATTTATCAATTTAAAGCAATTAATTTAAAGTGATTGATTTTAAACTTAATAAATCTATAAACTTTGTATATTTAATTGAATTCACAGCTTTTATAAGGCTATTAACTATTATATTTGTAATAAGGATATAATTTAAAACAATCTCTCTTAATTACACTTTCTTATATATAAAATGATATTTGATATTAATATGTTTAACTCTTTTTGATTATTCAATAGTCTTAACTATAGAAAAGGAACTTTAATTGTTATTATTTAAGATGATTTTAAAGCTTATAATGTTAACTTAGAATTCTGATAACAATCTGGTTAGTCATATAACTTTACATAACACTTTAAAGAGAGTATAGTACTCAGCTTCTGTAATAAACAAAGTAATATAAGGTAAACGTTAACAATACTAAAAGATAAAGCTATTACTTNAAAAAGAAGAGGTAATTTATAGTAGATCAACTATTATAATCAGAGTTATTAAAACCATAAAAATCAAGGTTTTCGTTTTTGTCTCTTTTAAAGGTGATACTAATATTTTAAGTACTTTAAAAGTATTAAAAGACTTGTTTAACTAACTTCAAGTATTATAAAGATAGATTTTAAAGGAATTATAAGAGTTAGGAGATTGAAAAGGACAAATTAAAGTATATTTGCATTATAAGATATATAATAAAATTAACTTTTTTAGAATAAAGTTATATATCCTGAAAAGTAGTTATACTATTGTATTTAATTATAAACTTAACTATATTTGCCTTAAAAGAGTAAAGTAAGGTTTAACATTGTTATACTTAAATTAATCAAGAATCTTTTTAATATACTTATTTTAAACAAGTAAAATAGTATATTTTTCCTAATCTTATATAATATATACTCTTGAAAACTAGAATATAAGTCTTATATTAATTATTTTGAATAAATCATGGAGAATTCATTTAATCTTGTCAAATTAAGAGTTTTTAAGATTAATAACTAGAAAATTATTAATATAAGTATAAATAAAAATACTTAAACATTAATTAAAGAAAACATTAAAATTAAATTGAAGAAAAAGAAAGCTAATTTTAGTTAATTTGAAGTTGAGCTTTAATTACTAATAACAAAGAACTTGTTTTAGTTTATACAAGGACTTTAAAAGAAAAAGAACAAAGTAATTATTATTATTAATATTAATATATTTAACATTAAGAGTTTAAAGATCTTTAATAATAAATCTTTCAAGGAAATCTATATAGATTTTTATATTGATATTATTATTCAGAAAGGTTATAACAATGTTCATTTAATGTATTTGCTAGTCATGAACAATAATAATTGACATTAATATTTTTTATGTTGTTAACTTAATAATACTTGCTTAAGTTTGATTATAATCTACTTTATAATACTGTTTATATTCTTTAACTACAAACTTAACTTTAAAGTATTTAATTTAACAGTTTATATTATATTTGATATAATAAACTTATTAACCTTTTAAAATATACTTTTTAAAAAGAAGTTAAATGAACTTAAAAGTTTTATACTTTACTAAAAACTTAAGCTTAGTAATTATAGCATTTTTTTTWATTCCTTAAAATAAGAAGTATTAAAAGCTTTTTTATAAGATTTCAGTTTAGTAAGATTATCTATTATAACTAAAGCATATCTTAAATTCAAAGTAGAATAAGCTATAAGACAGTAATTATAAGTTATAACAATTATTAAAAGTTAATTAAGAATCTTTTCTTTATTAAGAAAAGCTTTAAAAATGATTAAAGATAAAAAACAACTGAAGATGAAGATAAAGCTTAATGCTTAACTTTATAACTTATAAGTATATAATACAATTCTTTATAAGATTAACATGTATAATATTATAGTTAATATATTCTTATTCAAGCTTTTTATTCTTTAAGCCTTTTAAATAACTATAACTATATTTAATAAGAATAACTACTTGAGGAATCTTATCTTCAAACATCTTTTCCTTCTTAATAAATTGTACAACCTTTTTAAACATAAAGTTTAATTATAAAAGAAGAGTTGTATTTTGTAAAGTAAAAGGTAAAGATTATAAAGAATATAAGAAATTAACTTTAATAACAACTTTAACATTTTAAACTTTAATAATAAGCTCTTTTAAATGTAAATTACTTTTTATAAAAGTAATATAAGAAATGTAGACTAGTTTGTAAATACATGAAAAAACTTAATAATAATAAATCAAATTACTTTTAAAGCTTAACAATATACTTTCTTTAACTTTAAAAGTTATCTTTTAAAATGTTATATAATATTCCTTGTTATGTTATAAATCTTACTTACATAACCTAATAAGTCAAAGGAATAACTTATAAGACATTAGTAAATTAACAAGTATTAAGTTATATAACAAGTTTTAGCATATAAAAGTATATAAAAATATATAATTATACAAATTTATACTTGTTTATACAAATGGAATTACAAATGTCTATATAAGAATATACTTTTTAAGCTTTAGTTAAAAACCTTATATTTAACTTAAGTTATAACTCTACAATATACTTATTATTTCAGAAAACTTCAGTTAACTTATTCTATAAATAAACTTATAAAATAACCAAGCTTATATTATATATTAATGTTTAAAAGTTCTATAACATTTTAAACCCTATTTACTTGAATACAAGTTATATATAAAGAAGTAAATATAATCTAGCAAATTGTATTAACAGAAAAAAAGTAAAGCTATATCGAATATTTAAGCTTAATAACAAAATAATGTTAAATCAGACAAAGCAAAGACAAAACCTTTAAAGATATTACTTTTAATATCATTTACNAAAAAACAGAATTAAGCTTTAACAGTTTAAAGTACAAGTTATAATCTTCTTTAAATTTAATAAAAATAGATTTGAAGACAAAAAGGACAAAATTCTTTAAATAGTATTAAACCTTACAAGACTAACTTTTAATTAGTTTTAACTATATTTAAATGACTTTATAACTTATTAAAATAGAATAAAAGCTTAATAACNAAAAAACACATAATATCTTCTCAAATCTAAGTAACTTTTAAGTTGTTATCAAAAAAGTATATAACAGTATAAATATAAAGAAAAATACAAAATATAAACTTTTATTCTTAAAACAAAGAAGTTAACTAGTTTTAGCTTATACAGTAGAATTCAAAAAGTATATAATTTAAACTAGTTAAACAAATAAAACTTTCAAAGGATTAATAATAACACAAAAAGGAGGTTGTGAACTGGAATAATTGAACCTTAACACTACGCTAATACTAAAGCCTAATTCAATACTAATAGTAAAACTGTACTTAGCATATCAAATGCACTTAATTATAATGTTATAAGTAGGATATAAGTATAACATAATTATAGGATACAACAATAGTATCACAAGCCTCAACCATCAACAAAAGAATTAACAACACTAGAGTTATAAAGATAAAGAATACAATTAAAGAGGGGCAATAAAGTAAGAGAAACAATAATGAACATAAGGATTTATTACAATTCAACTAGCTAGTTAAGGAGAGAAATGCATATGAAGTACTTTAACTAGCAGAAAAAATTTTATACCTTAAATTTAAATGTAAAACAACTGTAAAGTAATCTAGTAGTAATAATAATATACTAATTACTTATAAAGACTTAAAAGAAGTACTTGTAGAAGTCATTTGACTTTAAAAGTGTATATAAGCCTAGATAACAACCCTTTTAATAATAACAATACAGCTTAACAACAAGCATATAAAGAATATACAACAAAGGACTTATAGACTACTAATGAAAAGAGATTACAAAATCATCATATACACTTCAAGTATATTATCAAAGCTTAAGAATTACAATTTACAAAACATAATAACAACAATTAATCAATCACATTCTTATAAGGTAATGTATACATAATAAGGCAATTACTTAATAATAACATAATAATAGTCTTCAAAGATAATCAAAAAGAATAGTATTTGCTTAATATACAATAAGTTCAAAAGGTATTTAGAGAAAAAGCACAAATTGTTAATAATAAAGTTATTATATATGCTAAGAGTATATTTGATTACTTACTAGTTAAATATAATAAAGCCTTAATCAAAGAAGTATTAGAAAAAGAGAATAAAATAATAATACTTCAAGTTAAAGCTTGTTAAGCTTATAAAGGAGGTTAATAATAGAAAGGTTACTTATATATCAAATTAACAATTATAAAAGATGTATACAAACTTACAAACTAAGGTTTGTACTAAGAAGGTTAAGTATTTCATTATAAGTTATTTAAGAATAAGTTATAACTAAAGTAATGTTTTAAATGCTAAGCTTAAGGACATTATATATAATATTATAAAGCAAAGAAGTAGTATGCTTATTATGCAAGAATAATACATAAAGAAGAAGAAGAAGAATATCTAACAAACTTAAGAGAAATTGTACTTAAGTATTATAGTTATAATGTTACAAAACTACGTTATCCAGGTTACTGGATAGCCAAAGGTAAGGTAGATGTTCAAGGATAATAGAAACGTATAACACACAAGTAAGTAACTAAGTTAGAGTAAAATCCAATAATGTATTTAGGTTGAATATAAGGAGTTTACTCTTATGTTCTTACAATATGCTTATATAGATAATGAAATCTAACTAGACCTCTTAGACCCTCTAGGTCTTATAAGTCCATAAACCCTTTAGACCACCTAAGTCCTTTAAGTTTAATCATATCATATAATTGTTAAGTTCTTTATATACACTTTGCTGTATATTAAGCCTTAAGCTTATACTAATCAACTTGTTAAGTTAAACTTGTAATATTATTCTCTTTTTACACTAGCATTGCCTTAACATTTAATTGTTGTCATGAACAATCTCATTGTTTGTTAATTTATTCTTCCTTTTCAACATATTACCAAAACACTTATTTCCTAACAATATTGTTTTAAAAGAAAAAGAAAGATCATGGAAATACTAAGAAGCATTAGACTTAGGAGATTATATAACCAAGTATAATATTAAGATGTCTTCTTATGATTTCTACACTTAAAACAGTTTGACTTGCTTAATAGTTTTTAAATTCAACTATTGTAATAAGTATACTTGACAAAGGTGTAAGTATAAAAGTAAAGGTATTCTTGTAACTTCTTAGAAAACCCTTGATAAGGAGGAGGCTTGTCTTAAGGCTAAGGAGGAAAAGGTTACTCAAGTTATAACTGAGAATATAACTTGTCTTGCTTACCTTTGCAAACAGAAGAAGTTCCTTTACAAATATACTAGTGAAATAATTTACTATAAGCTTTTTTCTTTAGATAAGTTGAAGATTATAAAAGAGAAAGAAAGACAAAAGAAGTTGTTTAAAAAGTTATGTTTTGTCTTCATAAGCAAAGTTTCCTTATCTGTTGTTGACTTCTTTCTTTTTGACCTTGTAATTCCATTGCTTAGAAATCCATTTTAGGATAAGTTTGGTAATATACTTATAATAACTTCTTACAACTTATAAGATTCAAAGTAAGTTCTTATCCATTCTCACTTTCTAAATATTTTATTCATTTAACTAAGTATTATAATTTCTTGTAATACATCTTATAATTAATGATTTTCTTAACTTTATACTCTTTTTTCAGATTAACTTCTTTTTAACATTAATGTTTAAG
>NCSJ02000663.1:0-10042 GCA_002812745.2 Scytalidium lignicola
TGTAAATAAAATATATTATATAAAACTTAATTTCATTTAATTATTTTTTAAAGTATATAAAAGAACAATATTATTTACAATCTATACAATATACTATAAGAGAAGTTAATAGGTTAGAAGTTATAGAAGAGAAAATATATATTAATACTTATAGTATAAACAATATAAGTAGCTTTATAAACTATNAAAAGNAAAAATCACTAAGTAAGAGTAAAGAGCATAACTGTACAATAATCTATATACTTTTACTGAAAAACAAATAATAATCATACAAGAACTATATAGTTATTATGTTATAATACATATAATAGAACATTGATTATAATATAGTTTTGTTTACAAAGTATAAATGTAATCGAAGGACATGATTAAAGGATATAATAACTTATAACTAATCAAATTACTCAAAACACATTTTCAGATTTAATTATAATCTGATTTNAAAAAGCATCTTATATAAGTGATCTACAATGTTTTCAATATTATATAAACTATTATAATCTTACTTATAGATACTTTAAGCAAAAATGGTAAGAATATCACATAATAAGAGTTTTGAGAAATGATAAAAAAAACTATGAAAATACAGATCACTAAAGAATGTATAACATTTTCTATATGAAGATTCATTTTACTATCACTTAATACTTTATAACCGAATACAGCTATTTCTCTATGTTATGAATATATATGCTGACTTTTCTTATACTATTTGCNTTTATTTTGCAGTAAATTCCAGTAATCCGACCGACTAAGATATATGTTATGTATAGCTTATAAATGTAACACGATCAACAAAAGAAGTGATCTATATAAGACAGCTAGAAATTATCTACACCAAAATTCGGAATATTTTAACTAGATTTAAAAGTAAATATATTGTTAAAATAGTTATTTATATATTATAACCATCATTCCATTAAAACTTAAGGCTTTCATACAATCCTTCTATTATCACCATAGCTCCTTAAGCTCCTAAATCTAGTAGTAATTCTATCCTCTTCTTTGTTTTAACGTATGTTACTCTTCCTAACATTGGTTTTGCTTTTTTTTGTGTTTTCTACTCTTTGCCTAACAATTTCAAAAGCATCTTTCAATTCTCCAGTGTTTTGCAATACCTCAGTTACAAAGATTATAACATTTATAATCGTTTAATGTTCTACTCAAGCTATAGTATAACNTTTTTAGAGTTTTGCATACAATAACAAGAACTTTAATAATTAAGTCTGTTTGTACAAGCTCGACTATTAAAGAGTTAAAAAAGAAGGAAAGAATAACATTTAAAGTTTTGCTCATTTTCGATTCGATAATTTCTGTTACAACAGAGAGAACATTTAGAATAAAGCTAGAACTAGCTAAACTATAGTCTAATTCTTTAAGTAATTCTATTAGTAAAAGAGTTAAACACTTCTTTTATAACAAAATCTAAAGTCTTATTAAATGCTTTAGATTTAAATGTTTTTCTATAGTTGCCATTGCTTATAATAATGTTTTACCATATAAGATTAAACTTTATATTAATTATGTAATTACAAGTGGTTCGTAAAGCTTGTTCTAATTTTTCAGAGTTAATTAAAAACAGTTAAATAATTAGCATAAATTTTCNAAAAAAAAAAGAAGTTTACTATTTACTCTCATATCCTAAAGTAGCCTGTTTTTCGCGAATTCGAGCTTTGTACATGCCTTTTTACAATGTATACTATAGTAAATTAATATAAAAGACTAAATCAACGAATTGACTATTATACAACACATTTCTACACTTGTTTTTTATGTTATTTACGTACAAAATGCTTAAATCGATATACTACTTAAAAAGCTTGTTGTTTAACATTTAAACTATATGCTAAACAATGTACAAAGAAGGTTTTAAAGCCTTTAAAGCCTTTAAAGCTTTTTACATCTTGAATACATTTAATTTTAAAGATTACTCTTGCTTTATTACCTTATATAATTGTCAAACCTTCAACAATTGGTTTTAACTCTCTTATAACTGTTAAACTATTAAGAAATACCTTCTTTTCTCTGCTTAATTCAACAGATATACTATTAAAACAACTTTATAATCTTGAATTTAGAATAAAAGTATTTTTCAAGGATTTGATAGTTTTATTTGAAAAGTCTTTTAAAGATATAAATGCAGATAATCACTTGAATTTCACTAATATTATAAAGTAAGCTAAAATAAGAGTTATTAAAATTATAAAGTAAAAGAATATTCAAAGGCCTCTTTAAGGTAAAGACTGATTAAAATGTTATTTTAATAATATTTTCAAGCTTACTAAGTATAATATAATATCTAATATCAAGTAGAAAAAGCTTAAAACTCTTTTAAGGAATTAGTTTATTAAAAAAGAGAATACTCTTTGAATTAAGGTTTAATATACTGTTAACTCTAATTTATACAACAAACTTATACTTTTTTCAATTATAAAGTTAGCTTTACTAGNAAAAACCACCTTTAAAACGAATTTTTCAAGCTTTAACAAAGAATAAATTCGAAAACAAAGTTATAACTTTTATAATTAAATGATTATAAAGTATAACTAAGATTTAAATTAAAGAATTAAACTAAATAATCAAAGATTAATTTATATATAAAATTGTATATATATTATTTAAGTACTATTATTATAAAGTTCTAACTTGTATTAATCGATTCAAAATCTATTAAGATAAAATGATAAATGATAAAAGAATTAAGTATACTCTGATTTCGATGATAATAGTAAAAGTATAAGTAAATAAGATTAAAAAGAATAAATTAATATTAAAAGCTTGATCTTCGAAGATAATTTGTATAATTAGAGAAAATAAGAATCAATATTTTACTTTATAGTNAAAAGAAAGAAAAAATAAAGTAATTAAAGTCTAAAAACATTTTATTAATATTATTATATAATAATAATATTATCTTCAATGTAAAAACCTTAACTTCTTCAAATTAACTAACAAGTTAAAGTTAAACCAGCTTATTTAATAAAAAATTAATTTGTTTATCAAACTTTATTCAACTTAATTATAAAAATAAAGGTTTAATTTTATCATTTACTGAATATATACATAAATACTTTTCTTTACATTAAAAAAGTAACAAAATCGAATTAGTATTTAAAATTCTACTAAACTAAGATATCTTTCTTATTCTATTTAATTAACTTAATGATAGTTAACTTAAATTACATAGTTTCTTATATAAAACTGTTATAATTGTTTAAACACATATACTAAAGTAGNAAAAAGAAGTATAAGAATCACTTTAATTTATTAACCTTTACAGTAATTCTTATAGATTTAAAGGTTTAATAACTTTTATTATACATAGTAAAACTAATTAGATTTCTGTATTTTCAATTATTTAATAACTTGAATAATGAAAATGGTTATTTGCATTCTTAACAACTTTATAACTACTTCTTCTTCTTACTTTATTGATTTTAATATAAAGTAAAGCTTTAAAATCAACTTTAATATCTTGATAAGAAGTATTATAAACTGAGTTTAAAGTAAAGACAATGAATTATAATCAAGGAAGTAATAATATTAATAATCAAGCTTGTTCTATTCTTTAAACTAATTCTTGAAGAATCTAAATCATAATAACTACTCAGGTTATCCTTATATACACTAAGTCTTGTATACTCTTAAAGTAAGCTTTTATCTTAATACTCTTGCTTATATGCTTAGTATATTACATACATTTCTTAAGCTTTACAATTTAAGTTTTAACATTATCCTCCCTTCTTAAGGCTCTTGTCCTTAAGAGTTATAAGCTTTTAATACTCCTTAACACCTCTTTTAAAATTTATAAATACAAAGATTATTCCTGAATCTTATATTTCTTTTAAATGTGAAGATCTTAAAATAATATCTTTGTTTAGTAACTTGATATTATAATACCTTTAAAGTAGTATACTCCTTTAATATCCTTTTAAGATATTAATACACAAGTCTTTTATACTAATAACAAGTTTTATATATGTGTGTAAATATATCTTTACTATCTTCTTTATATCTTTTAACTGTTAGCCTTTTTAATCCTCTTAAAGGGGTATAAGCCTTAAGTGAAGACTTAGTACTTTGTTAACTCTCTTTGTTGTTAATAATACAAAGTTAAACAAAGTAAATATAAAATACTTAAGCATAACAAACATAAAGTTATTCTTAACATTAAGCCTTTTGATTACAAACAAATATAAGTATTCTTTTAGTATAATAATCTTATAAAGTAATTCCTAGATCATTGTAGAATTAAATAAAGATTAATAAATATTTCAAAGTTTTTAAATAAGTAAAGTATAATGTACAATTATCAGTGTTTTTAAAGGTTTATATAAACTCTCTTTATTACTCCCTTTCTTCTCCTTTTCTCCTTTTATCACTTTATCCCTTGTCTTTACAAAGGTAAGTTTTTCCCTTTTTTAATTCTTTGAAACTTGAAGTTAAACTTTAAGTAATATTGTATAAATACTTAGTTTATTATCTACTATTCTTTGCNTTTTGATTATAATTGTATAAGTACTGTATAAGTACTTTACTTTTCTCCTCTTTATCCTTTTACTCTTTAATATGTTAAAAGCACNTTTTATAATTTTTACTTGTTAAATCTTCTAACTTTCAAGTAAGTTTCTCTTATTTACCTTTATTAGCTTTTTGATTAACATATAATTAGTCTACTATAACAAAGAAGTATAAGAAGCTCATATGTCCTTATTACTTATAATATAACAAGTCTTTATCTACTTAACTTAACCTTAATTACTTTACTTTACATAATAATGCTAAGTATGAAGAGTATACTTATAAGTATAAGAAATGTAAAAAGATTCTTAAAAGATATTATTATTATATGAACAAGTTACTTTAGTTTGTTAACTAAGTAATAACAAGTAATACTATGATTGTTGTTACCCTCTAAGTAATATAATAAGATTATACTAAACATGTTAAGAAAACACTTTACTAAGAGGTTAAGAAGAAGAAGATGAATAATGATAAGTTAAGTATAATTAACAAGATCTTGTAAAGTGTTAATGGTTACTTAAAAGCTTTAAACAATACAATTCAAAAAATAATAAGTCTTTTCTTCTTTTAAGTTAGTATATTACTAATACTTTGAAGGTTAATTTATTTGATAAAGATATATTCTCCTTAAAGAATACTAAGTTGGATAAGTCAAATAAGTTAGACAAGTTAAACAAGTTAAATAATGATAATAGTATTCTTGCTTCTTCTGTTCATTGTCTTACTAGTTTATGTTATCTAATAACATAATGAAGTAATACTCTTACTACTATTAACATTATCCTTGTTGTTATACTCTTGACTGCTTATACTCATTACTTTACTTACTTTATTAATAAGTTTTCTAGATTGATAATACTTGTCTTAGTCTTAGTTTTTAGTATAATACTTTTTGTTAACCTTATACTTAACCTTCTTCTTACCTCTTTAAGATGTTATCTCTAGTTTAAGGATAATAGATTTACAACTTCCTTTATTTAACTTAATAGCCTTATTAATAATAATAACAATAGAGGTAAAGATAATAATAGTGATAATAATAAAAGTGATGAAGAGAGTAATAACCCTTTATTAAAGAAAAGGAAGTATAAGTATAAGGGTAGTTATAAGCATTGATATTAAGTAGATAGCTTTTTACCTTCAAATACTTTTAATTCAACTTTTTTTCGTTTTTTATCTCTTTTCCTTATAACTTTTAATTATATTAATTTTAAAGAGGTTATTTATTTTATAAGTAATTGTTTATATTACTTTTTATATTCTTTAAGTTTCTTTACAATGTTTTATAAGTGTTTTAATAACTCTTAAGTGTCTTTTGTTAATAAGAATTCTTTTTATCTTATAAGATATTGTTAAGTCTTATTCTTCTTAACTTCTTATTTATCCTCATTATTAATAACTTCCTCTTCTAAGAACTTTAACATTATACTAACTTTATAATAATATAGTTCAAGAAAGGATATATAAAAGACTAAATATACTTTTATCTTAAAAGGTAATTTCAGTTTATATGTTAAGTTATTACTTATAATTTAGACTATCTTTAATAGTCTTAAATATTAATCTAATAACTTTTTGTTAAGTCTTTATTATTATAAGTGCTTAAAGGTAAATCTATAATAAAGTCTATTAAAATCTTTGTTTATAATTGCTCTAGGTAAAGTAATAATATTAAAGTTCTGTATAATGTATATTGCTTTATCTTCATCCTCTAGTAGATAATATAAATACATACTTAACACTTTATATCTCTTTTTAAGCTTTATTAAAAATATTTTCACTAGATTAATTCTAATGTTTTTAATACTTTAAAATGCTTTACTATAAGGTTATTATGATTTATAATCAATATCTCTATTCTTATTACATTATTGTCTAGGACATATATTTTATCTTAATATTAAAGGAAACTTGTACAGTTTATTCTCTACAACTACTCTTTAGTTACNTTTTAACTTTTAATGCAAATCTAAAGTATCTTCTTCAATGTTCTAGTTATCATGCTTTAAGGCTGTAGATTTTTCCTTATAGTCTCTTATATTATACTTTTGTTTTCTGACTTTTGTTAATTTTCTATTCATGTTTATAATTTCTTCTTCAATGTCTTAATCATTAAGTTCTTCCTTTGATTATACTATTTTAATATAAGTTCTTTTGAAGTTTTACTCCTCATATCTTTATATAAGGCCTTTGTTCTTAAGGATTAACTTATCTTGAGAATTATTACTCTTATAATGTTAAGGTTTTCTCTTAACAACTTTAATAATTCTCTTCCTTTAAATTAACTACTAACATTATCCTTGAACAAAAACATTCCTTTATTGTAAATTGTGTATCAAGTTAGTTATTAACTTAGTAAGAGAATTATTTATTATTTTGAGTATACTTATCAAATAAGTATATACTTATAAGATAAAGTGTTTGTAATTACTAGTCTTAACAATAAACTTAAGCTTATTAATTACATTGTTTATTATAACCTTATGATAATGTCTTACTAAATTTATAATTGCTTATATGTATACAAGCTTTGGTTAATGATTAAGCTTAAAGTGCTTAGCTTAAAAATTACCCTTTTAAGTATTATCTTCTTAAGCATCTTCTCTCTTTATAACATTATTAGCTAATATCTTAATTCTTTGTTAAGATATCTTCTTAACTTTAATGTAAAATATATTTTACATCTTTTTCCTTAGTATTAACATCAAATCTCTTATAACTTTATTAGACTTAAGTTTATAGTTTGATTATCTTAATAAACTATCAACAAAGTTAGTCTTATTTGCTTTATACTTTATCTTAAAGTTATATTCAATTAACTTTTTAAATCTAATATACTTACTTTCCATTTAATTTCTCCTTATTTATAAAGTATTTAAGATTGTTATAATTTATCTTAATGACTACTGTTAATAAAGTATAAGTTAAGTAATGTTTTTATTACTTTAATGCTTATATTATAACAAGTATTTTCTAGTCAAGAGTATTATATACTTGTTGTATAAAATCTAACTTCTTTAAGTAGAAGACAATAAGATGTTAGTTTGACTAATCTCCTTTAATAATCAGTTAGGATAAAATAATATTTGTAGTAAATCTAAATGCATTTGTCTTTAACATTATAAGTAGTCTTAAGGTATAATGTATAAGAATAAACATTATAACAAAAGCCNTTTTTAAGCTTGTTGAACACTTGTAATACTAGTTTTTCAAGTTTGAATATATTAACTTTTTACCCCTTTTCTATTCTCTTTAAAAGATTTAATAAAAGAGTTATTATTTTTGAATAATGTTTAATAAACCTTTTGTAAAAATTAGTAAATCCTAGAAAAACCTGAATATCTTTNAAAAAAAGTAAAGATTAGTTAATCTTGAATAGTAATAATATAGTTCTTCTTTATTAACATATTGTCAAAAGATATAATATACCTTAAAAACTCTACTTCCTTATTGTGGAAATCATATTTAAATATATTTGTGTATAAATAATATTACCTTAAGTACTTAAGTTCTTGTTGAATATATTTTATATACTCCTCTTTGGTTTTAAAGAAGACTAGGATATTATCTAGATAAATTATATAAATGACATTTACTAGTCTAATTAATACTTTATTAATGTATTATTAAAATGTCGTTAATACATTACATAATCTAAATAGTATTATATAATATTTGTAATGATTATACTATATACAAAAAGTTATCTTCTACTTATTACCTTCTTGAATCAAAATTCAATAATAAGTATCCTTGAGGTTAAGCTTAGTATATATTATTACTTTCCCTAGTTAGTTTAGAGTTTTTAATATCAATGGTAAAGATGTTCAATCTTTGATAATAATCTTATTAAAGCTTTAATAGTTAACATAAAGTTAAAGCTTATTATTCTTCTTAAGGACAAATAATACTAGTATACTTATTAAGTTAGTAGATTACTAAATTTAACCCTTTTTTAATGAATTGTGAATATACTCCTTTAATGTCTTCATTTCCTTTTCTACTAGTAAATAAACAAGTTTTTATAATAATATTATATTGTTAACAAGCTTGATAATATAATATAAGTTGTTAATCTTAAGTATCTTAATTATCTCTTCCTTGTTAAATATATTTGTAAAGTCTTAGTATTACTTTAAGATTGTATTAACTTATTATTTTTTAAGTTTAAAGAGTTATTAATTTGTATTATCTTAATGTGTATATAATCTAGTATATACTTAAAGAAAGTTCTGAATAAAAGAATATCTTTCNTTTTTTCTTAATAATTTAACAAACTACCTTACAAGGTAAATGATATAATTCTTAATCTTAAAGTAATACTTTTATTCTCCTTTTCACCATTATATATTCAAGTTTACACTATTAAGCTATAAGTATCTTAAGATAATAGTATATTCATTAACAACAATTAATATAAATTAATACTTAAGGATATAAGCTTTCTTGTTCATATTCTCAACTTTAATTAATATTGTATAAGATTTATAAACATAAATGTTAATTCTATTAACTATCCAGAGTTTTAATTTTTCTTTATTATTATTATTCTATTTATACTCTTATATTAAGGTTGAGGAAATTACATTCTATTCTACCTTGTTATTAATCAAAGCTTATTCTATTCTTTATCTTCTTTGTTTGTCTTAGATTTCAAAAGGAATCATCATATATAATTGTCTTAACTTCTTTATAATACAAAGAATCTTCTTATCTACTTTTATCATTGCCTTGTCTAGTAATATAAAAGTAAAAAGGATTTTAAGTATTTATTAGAATATTATAAAAAGCTTTCTTCTCAATCTGTTTAATAAAGCTATAGCTATAAACTTCTCTGAATGTTAACATTTCCTTAGTTTGTTATAAATACATTTTGATTAAAAGATTAGTTAAAGTTCTAATTCTGGTTATTAAGGTAATTTAATAAGATATAACTTAGTTAACTATAATTATAATATTAGATTCTACTATTATAAGCATTACAACAATCTTTAGTATAATGCTTTAACTTTTTATAATTATAATATTCAACTTTATTAAAGTTCTTAAACTTTATAATATTAATATTAGTTAATAATATTATATATGTTGATTTTATTTGATCTTAGTATAAGATATTCAAGTTTTACTTAAATAACTTACTTTGTTATTTCTCCTTTAACTTGTTGTTAAGGGTATCCGTACATAGAGTGAAGAGAGACCAGGAGGCTAAAACATAATAGAAGACTAACAGTGAGATAACAATTGGTTAAATGTAAATTTACTCTAAAACTCAGTGCTCTTTTAAAATTACAAGATTGATCTTTAACTCCTGTCAAAGAGAAGGGGAAACCTTCTTCTTTATAGACAAGAGTTAACAGCTAAGAAGTAATTAGGACTCAGACTACTATCCTTTTCCCTTCTTCATGTGATTAGTGTACTAAGGCCTTAACAATATCTCTTCCTTTCTAAGCTCTTGTCCTTAAGAATTATAATTGTATTACTTGCTAAGATACAACAACAGAATGTAATACTCTTC
>NCSJ02000664.1:0-10016 GCA_002812745.2 Scytalidium lignicola
CTCCACCACCTCCCTCACGGCCCTCTCGCGCCCAATCTCAATGCCATGCAGGAAGTTGTAGTCGTGATCGATGCCCGCCGGCGTGGCGACTTGCGAGATGGGCTTGTACACGGTGGGATCGCGCACGCCGGTGCAATTGGCCCAGAGCTTGTGGCGGCGGGAGCAGGGCAGCGAGCAGGTGCGTTGGGAGCAGCGCGGACAGGTGTATTTGGGGGGTTGGATGTGGCAGATTTGGCAGAGGGAGGTGAGGAGTGGGTCGTCGTTGTCTTGCGGCATTGAGGGATTGGGGGGCAAGATTTTGGGTGGTTGTTGCAGTTCTTTGGGTTTTGGGTTTTGATATAAGTTCAGTTGAAGAGAGATTGGAGCTTTTTGTCGTTATTGCTTTGGTTGTTTTGATGGTCTTGTGTAGCTCGCTGGATCNTTTTTTCCAAGCTTCCTTGACGTTATCGCTCGATAAGGGAAATTTATTTTCCATTGCCCYTTTTTTTTTCGCAGCCTTGCGCTCACAGCCTTGATTACGTAATTTTAGAATTCAAAATTTAAAGTTGCTTCTAATCATTACTTCTGGAGCTGTGCTTCTAGTATTATCGATTTAATAATTGCAAATTGAGAACTCTCTATCTATTCTTAGTTTTGAGAGTACTGTAAAGATACTTTGTGTATTAGAAATTTGGAAATCATTTGGCCATTTTATTTCTTCTAAGCTTCACAGATCACGCAAATGAATTAAGATAACAATCATAGTAACAACCAATGGTATAACTTGCCGTGATTGCCAAGTAAAGCTATCTCTGTGCTCTTTGATTAAACAAGCATTTGTGCTAAGTTATTCCAGAGAAAAGGATTTGTAAAGGTAACATTGATATTCATTAAGGGATGTCGATCATTTGTTTCAGCTCGACATGCGAAAAGTAACGTGCTGCACTAACTCATTCCGGTTGAATCATTTCGTAAGGAATGGCCCGATCTGTGCAGGGTAAGCAGGCAATACAGTACAGCAGCTTACTTAGAAAGATATCTCGATAGGACTTTCCACAAAGTAAAGACAGTTCAAAATATCTGTCTTCTTCTGACCAATCTTTTTTTGGTGTCAATTGACAAAAGAAAGAAAGAAAAGACGGTGAAGGGAAAAGAAGGAATATGAGGGTTAACAATTGAGTGCTGATAGGCGATAGGGCAATTGTCAAAATGTATGTCTCGCTATCCAGCATAGAAAAGGGCAGTTGACGACTGCAGAGGGGTAATTACAGTAATACAGTAAGACGGTACTCTGCACAAGAGACCCTTGCAGTCAGCTTGTGTTTTCTTTCCCTAATCAGTGACTTGGTAAAAGTAAAGTAAAAAGCAGGGACAGGTCATGCACAAGGTCGACAGTGCAACCGGAGTACTGTGTAAATCTTGCTTTTTGATGAGTTATGCAGTGCAGTGCAGTGCAGTGCATCTGTCAGCGGAAAAAGAAGCAAGAAGAGCAGAGCTCATCGGATTTGATAAACCATAATTGGCTATTTGTTGATACTCTAATATTGTAGTGTACTGTACAATAGAGCACGAGGTTGAACTTGAACAGGTTGTGGGCTTTTTGGGCCTGGGTGGCGACCTTTTTGGGCTTCAAGTAGCAAGGGCAGTACACGGTAAAAGCAGTCAGCGCAAGTGTGATGAAGCCGGAGGATGAGCATCGGGAAGATGGCAACGGCACGGCGCAGGGCAAGCTCATGAAGGAAAGTAGACGTAGAGTACCGGTACATTACAGTACAGTACAGCTCGGGTAGAGACTAGAATAGATAAGAGTCTTGGAGTCAGAACCGAACCTGCGATCTCCATGCGAAAGAAACAGCCCACTTAATAGCAGGTTTGTCCGGAAGATGAATGGCCGCAAGAGGAAATTTTTGCAGATGGGGGAGATCGACTCTGATTTCGAAGGAAGTTTGTGCCGTGTTTGTAATTCAGGAAAGCTCATAGTTACTGTATGAAGAAGTATCATAGACGGAAGGACGAGAGGGATAGAGTGAGTACGGTGCTGAAGGGGACAGCTTCAGCACTGATGAATGCTTGGATCAGGGTTGTGGCAGTGCCCGAGGGACTTTGCTTTAGGGGGTTCCCAGTGCTCTGCAGCAGCTGAATCCCCTGGTTAATACTGTAATTTACAGCACCTGCCAACCAAACTGATGCTGACTTGGAGGGAATGGCTACTGCCTAGGGCCCTGGGCATTCCCCTCTTTCAGTGTTTGCTTTTGGTCCCCTTCCTTAATCAAATATTACCTGGGATATTATATTAATTGGAGGCGGGCAGCAAACGGCACGGCAATCGGAAGAGCTGGGGCTGGCGATGGAGTTTATTTTGAGAGAGGGCAGCAGAGCAAACCTTGAATTTGTTTTTCTTTTCTTCTTGTTTTGAAAAGGTGAGGCGGTACCGTACGAAAGTATGGTTACGAGAGCAGAAAAGGCGCCATTGTTCGGTGTCATTTGCCACACAATTAGGTTCTTCTAGAAATCCAAGGGCCTAGAGGGCTGAGTTAGCATTATTACTGTGTTGTACAGTACGGCAATGCCTATGATCGTGGATGTTTCTTAACTGCACTTGTACGGTAACATCTTGGTGGATTGATGATGAGTACGGAGAATAAATGCATGAGGCACGGATGCTGTACCGACCCAATTTTCTGCGGCTCTCCTCTTCGCTTCCCTTTTTCATTCACGCATCATCAAGCCCAAAACAACCAAACAATGCCGTTTGATCTTCCATCAATGGCACGTCGCAAGCCGCACGGTCCAGCAGGCCATGGAGGACTTGGCAGTGAGAAAGAAAGAAGAAAATCGAGTCTTGGGTGGACATGGCGGTTTCTCCATGTCGATGGTTAATCTTAATTAAGAATGACCTGCGCAGCTTTGGTGAAATTGTAGGGTCGCCTCTCCGCCACTGGTTTGGTTTGTCTGGTGACGATGATGATGATTTGATGGGGGCAGCAGAGAAGAGAAGAGAAGAGCCGACGGTGATCGGTGGTCTTACGGTTCGGTACGGTACGAGTTATTAGAGCAAGGACCAGCAAGTCCGGCCGTCACAGAAGAAGTTCGCCACACAGTTCGACTCGACTGGAGACCGGAGACTCGAGGATGGCCGGGTCCCTTTTTGTTCCATATGTCGAACGATGATGGACTCGGGCTCACGATACTCATGACAATACTTGTTAAGCTGTATATCAAAAAGCCGTCATATTTAAACGCCCGGCCTGGGAATCACTCGGCGCAGAAACAAAAAAACGTGGAAGCTCCATTCCATTCGGGGGGCCCGCCCGTACCTGCATCGCCGGCGCTGGAGAGGCAACTCGGGTGGATCGTCGTCGATAATTCCTTAATTACACAGTAACTACTGTACTGCTGTGCACCTTTGCGCCACTATCATCAACTGCGGACTTGTCCAAGCGGTGGTAGTAATTACCACGATGCACCTTACTTGCGACTGTTAAGTATTCTATATTTTCGGCAGCTTGCTTCATGTTTTGATGGCCACGAATATTCTGATATTAACCCATCGTCTCACATCGAAAAGCAAGAAGGCGATCCAAGCACACACCAACCACACCCTAACCACCGTGGGACTGCAGCAGAGACTCGGTAGGGCCGCAGGGGATCCGAGCGTTGGGCCCTTCGCCGCCCCGTTTTGGGTTTTTTTGGGTGGCAGCAGCCCCTGAGTTTCTGAGCCCTTCAAGAAAAGCCCAAACACGAGAAATTGGGGGCAAGGACAAGAAACCTCAGGGCCTTATCGTTCCGTTCAGCACGCCATGAGAAGACGAGAAGAGGAGGAGAGACACACACGCACGCCAGAGCCACGAGGGCGGACGAATGCCGCAGAACGGATGATTCACGTGGATTCTGCGTGATTTCCAGTGCACCGCACGAGTAAGTTACCGGTATCGTTGGATCTTCAGTTACTGTAGGTCGCCTCGAGCAGATTAAAACACACACTCTCTCAGAGGATGCTGGTGAAGTGTGTTTTCTCGCCGACCACTCGGCCTCATTACTTAACAGTATTATCCAGCTGCTCGCTCACTCTCATCTATACAGTACAGTCTGAATATTGATTATGACTCCTCCCACTCTTACAGTGCAGTACAGTACAGATGCAAAGAATGCATCGGAGATAACCATCTGCACGAGCCTTTCCCTCACGAGGGACCTCATCTCTGCATCCGGGATAGCGCACTACGCTAACCCTATCTGCACCAAGCTCCAGGCACCGCGGCAGGGGTCCCCCATGTGCCCCGCCATGCTCCCGACAGCTTCCCCCTGGCACGCACAACGGGATCCGAGCCCCGGCAACCTACCAATTAGGATGCGTGCTAGTTCTCTTCCCTCCATTTCCCATAATCCCATTATGGCTGCCGTGACTTGCTTTTGTGCTGCACGTCGTTGCACCTCGCTGCACCTCCGTCTCGCTTCCTCATTTTCTTCTCCCCCTGGCCAGCCTGAGCTGCTACCCGCTAGACCCCAATTGATCTTGACTAATGCACACTAATGCGTACTAGCCCTGCAGCACCTTCCCCCCTTGGGCCTGGCGCTGCTCTCTTCCAAGCGACCCCGGCTCTGGCCAATCCCTTGCGCTGCACGACGCCCGCCAGCCCTTTCCAACCTCTCTCTCTCATTCTCTCTCGCGGTCTCTCCCCTGGTTCCTAACTGTCTCTGCCTCTCTGCTCTCTCTGCCCTCCCCTTTCCCTCTCTCTCCCACCACCACCAGCCTCTTTTCTCTCTTTTCTCTTTTCTTTCCCTCTCTCCTTCATTCAACGCGATTGCGTATTTGCATCTCGCATCTGCGTCGCCGTGGTTCTATTCCTGCGAATCGACCCCGACACATTCTCGACGGCTTCAATTCCAATCCGGTTGCTTGCTGTCTTGGTGTCGCCGTCCTTCGACTTTTCTTCGCTCGTACGTACCTTCGACTACGCCTTCCGTTCGCTACACTCCCTTCGGTGTCTCGGAGAGCTGCTCCCAGCTGGGCCCTGACGACAAAGCTGAGACCCGTCCCCCGGACCCTCATCTTCCTTTCTGCTTCCCTCCCCGTCTGTCGACCAAAATTCCAAAATCCCTTTATCGACATCCATCCCAATTGGGCTCTTTCATCCAATAAATCGATCAACTGCGTTGATTGTTGATATCACTTTTCGCCTCCCCTTCCCACATCGGTTCCTTCTGGTGAAGAGAAAGAAGAAAAAGGGAGGAAGAATAAAAAAGAGAGATATCGGGTATATTCAGCAACTAATTTCTCCAATTGAAGTTCTTTGGGAGCTTCGTTTTTCTTTCATCTTCACGATCAGCACGAGCACGACACTTCTAGAAATCCGGTAATCATGGCTCCATCACTCAATAACCACTCCTCCTTCGTTCGCCCCAAGACGGGCGACCGCGAAGCCCGTCCAGGAACCCGCGACCAGAATGAACAGAACTTGATGATCCCCAGTCGAACTTCGTCTCTGCACTCGCGCATCACGCAGCCAATGTCCTCGACCCTCGCCGTCAAACCACAGCAGCGAACCCCGAAAACCCTAACTCACGCCTATATGGTCTGCGGTGTGGGCCGAGAACCCTCACAATGGGTGAAGGCTCCCGCGACAGTGCAGGGAAAGATTGGCCACATGAAGGGTGCCGTTCCACAGTTCTGGCTTCCTGAGATTCTTGGAAGCAGTCCTAGATTGGAGCAGGATAATGAGATTGCGAGAGCTCTGCATTCTGCGATGAGGGTAAGCTAACTTTTCTTCTTCCCAATCCGATAGTTTGCTTTGTTTCTATAAAACCAAGAAAAAATTATGATGGATAAGAAACAATTCTAATATTCATCTTCTTTATAAAACAGGCTTGCTTCCCTCACGATGTGGAGATCTGCACAGGACGTAGCCAGCCACACTGCGTTCACCACTCCTTCGTTCTCCAGCAAGACTCGTCTCATACCCTCTACGGTATTGCTCTACGAGTCTGGTCCAGGGCTGATGAGAAGCGCGCCGAGACCATTCGCGACCTCCGCCGGAGGACCGAAACCGACTTCTATGATTCGCCTGACGAGACCTACTGGATTCCTTACTGCTTGTCCTTCCTTTCGAGATACCCCTTGTACAATCTGTTGGGTGATTACCTGCGTGGCATGTGGATTCACTGGAACAAGGCTACCAACTTGTTCCACGCTGAGGAGGTTTCCCGTATTCTCAGTTTCCCAGCTCCGAGATTGAACGACCTGGTGCGAATTGATATGAAAGACTATGCTCTTTGCTACCAATTCCCCTCTTCGCCAACCGGCTTCCAGAACTTCGCCATGTGGCCGCTGTTCTCCTGCTTGTCTGTTCCCAACATTGTTGGTGTAATTGAGGCAGCTCTGTCTCCTACCCGCAGAATCATCTTCGTCAGTCATTACCCTGCCATGTTAACCGTCGCTGCGGAAACCATCCGTTACTGCGTCCGTGTCTACGAATGGAGCGGTCTCTACGTTCCCGTGGTGCATGCCAGACATGCGAATGAGCTGGTCCAGGAGCCTGGACCATACATTCTTGGTATCACGGCCGAGTGCCGATCCCTTTTCACGGCTCCAAATGACGCCTTGGTTGTCGATTTGGACCGCAACTTCGTCTTGACTTCCAGCCCGCCTACGGCCCTGACTGCTGGCCAGCGAACCAAGATGGTCAATCGTCTTACACAGGCTCTGAACGGTGATGTCACGCCATCCGGTGTGCCTCAGCATCTTCGATCCGCATATGGGGGTGGAAAGTTGGTCCCCGCCGGCCAGATCATCGTTATGCGCGGTGAGGTCGAATCAATTCAAGACCCTGAATGGTGGAACCAGGATTCTATCATGGCAGTCATGGACCACGTTTGCGAGAAGATGGTAAGTTAATGAACCCTGATGTTGGTTTAATGTCGGAGACACGCGGCATATACGTTTTAGATTTTTGTTTACTAATGCGAAAATTTTAGGGACGAAACACCGGCATGAAGGCCGTGTTCGGTGGCTCAGTCAAGAAGCCTCTTATGACCAAGGTTTCTATGAGACACTTGAACGAGATTGTGAGAGAACGCAACCAATACTCCAGAGACGCCCTCGAAGCCTGGCAGGATTTTATTAACCTCAAGGGCCGCATGGATACGGAACTTGGTAAGGTTACGAAGAGGAATAACTTCCTCGTTGAGGAGCTCGAGAGTTGGAAGCAACAAGTATGGACTCCTTATTCAATACAGATTTGTAAACTTTTTATTATTATATTTTTACTAACAATATATAACAGTTCCTTAAATTCCAAGCATTTGCTGAACAGCTCACCAAGGAGACGCAAGATCTCAAGGTCAAGATTGAGAATCACAAGCGTGAGAACAGACGTCTTACTGGTCTCATTGACCAGCAGAAGGACGATGCAGCTCGTCTCACCGTTCGTCTGTCTGGTACTGAGAAGCAGCGTGATGATGCTCTCGAGGCCCTTGTTCTCCAGCAAGAGATTGCTGAAGAGCTTGAGAGGGAGAGAAAGAGGAACAAGAAGGAACTCGCAGCACTGCAACACACTAATATGACCATCCTCCGACAACGTGATGAAGCTCAACGTGTCGTCCTCCACCTACGCAGCCTGATCACCGGTCAGACTCACCACATGGAACACATCGTTCGCTCTCTTGGTAAGAGTCCTGAACTCGCTGAAGATATCGAGCGAGGCTTTGAGGAAGAGCTTAATGAGTTGGAACTTGAGGATGATGGCAAGGCTGAGGGAGAGACCAAGAATGGCTTCGACCGTGCCGCCATCCGCGCCTACAGACTTTCTAAGCAGAGTGGCGACGACATGAATCCTGAAATGGAAGCCCGACTGATCGCCAACATCCGAAATAGCAAGCGCTTTAGCCAAGCTAGTATCATTGATGTTGCCGACCGTCACTTGAAGGATAAGACCGATGCCATCGCACACATCATTCGCAATATCAGCGAGCAGTGCGCCGCAGCTGTCGAAGGCCTGCAACTGGCCCATGACGCTGAAGTTGAGGCTGAGGAACTTGCCTTCAACCGTGCCCGTGAGCGTGAGCGTGAGCGTGAAACTAACCGAGGGAGTACTCTCTCAGCGCTCACGGGTACAAGTGACGACGGTAAAGACTACTCGGCGCAAGGTTCGGACGCTGGAGATGAGAGTATGCTTCACCCCAACGGGCGGACGTCGAGCGTTCCCCCGACACCGGACTTGATTCACCGGTCTAGCACTTCCATGTCCGTTTCCAGCTCGGCCACGACACCGGAGCGTAGCAGCCAACAGTACAATATCGGTACTGATATCCCCACCAAGATTGTTGAGGATAGTGATGAGGAGATGGAAGGACGAAGCGAAAGCGAGCTTCACCCAGTTGAGGCTGTTACGAAGGCAGGATTGATTCATCGACCTGCCGGTGCGAGGATTAGTGCTCTTGGAGGACACTGAAGAAGTCATGGCCCAAAAGAAAAAAGAAAAGAAAAATAAATAAAGAACGTGACGGAAAAATAAAAGGAATGGGAGACGGGGGAGACCGGGAACTCCTTTTTGAAACGCGTTGAGTTATATTGGGCTGCTTTTGATTCTTTTTTTGCTCGTCCGGAATCCCTTCTTGTTAGTACTGTTTCTCTGGCGTTTGATGGGAGGATGATTTCCCTTGGTACTTGATTTTAACTCCCACTGTTTACTGCTACTGCGTCTTTTTTGTTGTAACTTTTTTTCCTTGTTTCACTAAAACACCCTCGATCGATTGATATGCTATTGGGGCATATTTAGCTGTTGCAAATCTGTCTTGTTGTTTCTTTGCCTGTTATCNTTTTTTAGGTAGTATATCCACTTCTTCTTTTGAGAGAGCTTGGGGGTTTTTGCTCGTGTGTCGCGAGGGGTTTGGATGAGATAGATTTTTAGTGCAAAGCATGTCATCCAATATCATATTCATATAAACGATAGATCTGTGTGTAATATGGTTGTGATAGTATCGTTTCATGACTAAAAATTGTGCTTCACTATGTGATATGGAAAATGGGATGGGAAATGGGATGCTAAATTCTCAGGAACTCAAGATCCGTTTCAATAATTTCATGTCTGATTTTATCCCGCTCTTACATGTTCTCTATTTCTATAATAGATAAGAGTAACCTGCACTCAATTCTCTCATAAATTTCACTCATACAAATACACACACAAACACATTTATCTCCCCTCAAATCATCTCATTCATAATCAAAAGCCATTCATTGATATAAACCAACCAGCCAGCCAGCCAGCCAATCCAAACACAACAAACATAAAATCAAAACAAAAGAAGAATAGGACTCATCAATACCAAACCAAACCAAATCAAAAGTATGTATATTTGATTTGATTTTCGATTAATTCCTCCTAAACTTCTCGGGTATATTCTGCTCTACAATGGACATCATATCCAAGTTAGCTTGCGCCTCGGCTTCAGCCTCTAACTCGTCGTGTTTGCGGAAGTGCTCTATGTCTTCGGGGTGAATCAAGTCTTCTACTTTGGTATTTTCGTCGTGGTATCTTTTTTCCCCAGTAAAGTGATTAGCACTCCTTCTCTTTCCGTAAAAATACGACCAAAGGGTACAAAACAAACACACACAAAAAACAACAACATAGAATAGAGAAAGAAAAGAAAAACCTACTTCTCCCAATGATGAATCTCATACTCCGTCTCCAAATCCCAATGATGTCCCGGCCCCGTCCCAAAATCCGGCAGCACCCCCTTCGACCCCTTCCCGTTCCCCCTCGTGCAAAACACCATCCACTCCCCCATCGTCACCTGCCCATTGCCATTGTGATCCAGCACGCCCATAACCTCGCGCACTATCTCATCGCGCTTGGATTGCGGCACGTCCTTGGCGGTCTCGTCGTTCATGCCGTAGAAGGCGAGGATCTCATCTGCGTCCCAGACGCCGTTGTTGTCGAAGTCGTGCAGGGTGAAGAAGGAAGGGGGGTCAAAGTTTGCGATGTGGTGTTCTTCTGTTGTGTGTGTTAGGAAAGGAAGGGAATTGGATTGGATTA
>NCSJ02000066.1:0-160643 GCA_002812745.2 Scytalidium lignicola
GCCGGAATCGCAACGAATCGCAGAGTGACGACGCTAGACAGGCGGCGATATGCGTCGCAGAGAAGATCGAGATGAGTTGATGCTGTTGAGAGCGATGCGGCAGCAATAGATGTGCGCTGCTGACGGGAGTCAGGCTCGCCAGGGTTCGCGGAGTCGCAAGAAATAAATTTGGGGTGAACGGCAGGACGGGGGGAGGTGAAAGCGGTGAGCCCGTTGCCAGAGGTAGGTGTGGCGGCGCTGTCAGTGTTGTTGCCACTGTCGCTAAAGTGGATGAAGAGAGAGAGAGAGAGAGGGAGAGATAGCAGTAGTTGATAGAAAAAAGGGAGAGAAAGGGAAGAGAGTATCCGCGTGTGCCTGAACAATGACGTTGATGGGAAGCCGGCCTTCCTTCCCGTTTCTAAATTGATCGTGGTTCGGACGACGACAGCGTTGTGGTCAGAAGTGCAGTCAGATAATTACTGTAATCAACGGGCGAGACCACCACGGGCTGCGTGGAGAGTAGGTAAGCAGTCAAGTTAGTGGGATACGTTTGTCAGTAACTATCCACGGTAATCCCCGCCAGTAGAACTAAAAGGTCCAGAGAAGCCGGTCGTCAAAAAGGAGTTGAGAAACAGACAAAAGCGTAAGGGAGAAGAAGAGCTTGACCGAGGTTTTTCTCAAGATAGAGAGATCGCGGGGTAGCGATGCGTGTTGTATGTTGTATGCGCACGTACGATACGGGTAGCCTTTTTGTGTTGATGTTGATAATGGTATTGGTATTGGTCTAAGGCTTGGCAATATCGAGGTTGACCTCCTAGCTTTGACAGAAGCAGAGCGTGGCGTCCGTTTTGGAGACGATCCTCGAGCTGGGCCTCTTCTTTTCTCCTCCCGCAAACTCCAAATCAATATCGAGTTTGACCCTTCCGCGGTCTGATTTGCGGGCGCGCTCTCTTTCCAGGCGTATCGGGTAAATCTGAAAAACAAAGCACGTAGCGCAAATGGCGTTGCAACTGAGAAGGTTGTGTGGTGTCCGTTTTGAGAAACTTCCACCGCCCGTGCTAAGACTAGCTGTTGATAGCTTTGGCGCTTCAGTTGGGTCTGGGGTTGTCGGTCGGAAAAGGGGAGAGGGATTGAGGTTGAAAGGTGAAAGGTGAAAGCGGACAAACGGTGGAGAGATGGTGAGATGGCGATGCAACTCAAGTCCCTCACTGTCTTATCCCTCACTCACTCTTACACTCACTCACTCACTCACCCACTCAACCCAGTTCAAGGCTCTATTGCTTTGCTGTAGGAGTGAGAGCGGATTGGGAAAAGAGAGAGAGATAGAGATGCTCGGAAGCAAAGGCACCTCAGGCAGCAACGGTACTTGGGTGGATTGGACGCAAGAGCGGCGCAAATCGCGATGGTGCTACACAGCTGCTTTGCATGCACGTAATGGAGGTAAGGTTGAGGAAGGATTCGGGATACCAAGTTGAGCGCGCATTGGAGGGGCTGGATGGAGAGCTTTTATGTGCGCATCGTGCATACGGCTCTCCCCGCCACAGCTCCTCCTGCACCTCCTGATTTGTGCTCTTGACCTCAGGTCTCTCTTTTCTCCTTGCGCTTGCTCCCTGACATATCCGAGCAGCCCCATCGAGGTCTCACTTATCCTGAGTCAAAGGCACCCTTGGAAATGATGGTGTAAGGTTTTTCTCTTGCCGTTCTCGAAGTTCCCCGTGGAAACGGCTCATTTTGAWTAAAAAAAAGCAACCAGAGAAAATTTTTTTNGTTGATCTTTCGACTTTTGACTTTTACTCTTTGGTGCAGTAAACTCTCCTGATGCATTCGGGTCTTGGTATGTGTAATAGTGCAGTAAATATTTTTCTGGCAATGGGATGATGGGGCAAAGGGGCTTGTCCTCTACCTGTACTCATGGTCTGCTTTATGGCACTATTCTTTGCTGCCTCCTAAAGTTCAGCCCCGAAAGATGCGCGCCCGCTGGAAGCCCTCATTTTCTTTCACTCAGCTAATGGCTGCAGTATAGTTCACACCTGTGCAGGTGTACTTCAATTAATTTTGGCCGTGTGGCCCTACCGGGCAATTGCGTAATTGATAACGGGCTGGAATCCTTTGATGGCGTGCGAACTGGTGATGGTGGTCTCTGAGGGGATTTCCACAGGCGTTGTTAGTGTTGTCCTCGTGCCAGTATCACTGGCTCCTTTGGTAGTTCGTTGCTTAGTGTTCCTGCATTCCCCATGGTGACCAAGGCTGCCAGGCGAGAGCCAAAAGCTGGGGCTGGAGTTTGATTACTTAATAGTTACTGGCAACTCCTCCCAAGACCAGACTAATGGTTCTTGGTTGTCTTTGCCACAAGAGAGGCTGAGCTGTCAGTTTGAGGAGTGTTTTGGACAAGTGATTGGTAAAGTCCTAGCCTGCTGCCAAATTCTGCTTGCAAATGACGTCTGGACAAGACCCATGGTCCGCGGAAAACGAAGGTATCAAGGCGAACCTGTGACGGGCATCACGATCGACTAAACTCCATTAGCACTGAATAAGGATGGCAAATATGAATCTATGAAGTAGTAGTACAGTACGTTGCCACATCACACGAGAATGATTTCAAAAATGGAAACTAAATATGCGTGGTGGAAAACTCGGGGATCTCATCGACATGCGACTAACATCCTCCATGAGTGAAGCTCAACTTGGTATTGCTAGCTATGCTAGCTAGAGTCCCCCAGCCTCATCCATCTCATATCCAGCCCGACTTCAAGTGAGCCCGTATTGGGGTCAGTCAGGACTGGAAGATGAATGACAACCAAGGGAAGACAGTTAACCATGCAAATCCCATCGCTGACCCAGTTGGTGCTTTCCAACCCAATAAATAGCATATACACAAACATGATGAGCTTGGTATCCATCGCGCCCCTAATAACCCCTGCCAATGCCATATCCTATGCTTGCGTGTGACCCGCCCTGTTCCCTTGATGATTCCATATGATGACCCGATCCGTGCTACAAATGCCCGATATATAAAAGAACAATATTGTTGTAAATGTTGGTATAGCGAATAAAGTCTCCTTGCTTTGTTGACCCAATGAGAAGAAAAGAAAAAGGAAAGTTTTTGTATGTTGGTAGCGAGATGAGTTGATGTGCCGACGCTGAATAAAGAAATAAAGAAAAATGAAACGCTTTTTTGGTACAACAGCCGATGATGGGTGTGTAAGATGATGAACGCCGGTGATATGAAGGGAGATGGGAGGGCGAGCTGGGTATTTGTGTTGTATCGTAAATGTAAACCAAATCTCATGAAACGCCGTAAAATGCTAAATCGACAAGTGCGAATGTTGTGAAGATGTTATCGTTGTCCCTTAGAGTTATATATGCTACGCAGATCCTCGTCGTTGGTATCGAGACTGATCAAAGGAGCTTGCATAGGCCTTTAATGCCTTCCTCGACTCCTCCGAGAGTTGTAAAGGTTCCGAGATACTCGACGAGGCGGTGCTCTGCATGGAGAATAGGCTTGATTGAGAACTCGATGGAGTCAACGTCGGCCGTGTTGACAATGGTTCTAATGACGATTGAGGCCGAGAGGTCTTTGGAAAATAGGAGGCTCGAGGCGAGGGAGTTGTGCCATATGGTCTTGCCGTGCTAAAGTTGTATGCAGGTGGTAGGTAGAAGCCGTTGCCCTTGTGAGATGGCCATGAGTTCCGAGATGGTGCTGGAGAAGATGCAGTTGAGCCATGGGCACCTTCGTACTCGGAGAGCCTGCAAGCTTCAGAACAGTAAGCCTTGCCATCAGTTTGCCTGTCGCAGGCAAGGCAGAAGTCTGGAGACCAATCCATATCCCAAGTCATGGTGAACTTAAGTTTTTGNTTTTTGTTTTTGTTTTTGTATTTGTTCGGTGGATGATTGCAAAAGAGCTACAGTCGAATTATTATGTAGTTGGTTGATGGTAGCAAGGTGGTGGTAGGTGCACAAGATCTCTCCACAAGATCTCTCCGCAAGAGTCAACGAAGGAGGTAAGGTACAAGCGGTCTTAAAAGAGAAGTGTCGAATTAGAAAACAACGAAGTCGAATAATGGAACAAGGTATTTGCAGGAGAATGATGTCGGTGAGGTGACGGATGGTGTGACTCAAAAGGCCAGTAGGTGGAGCCTTGGTGGTGCGAGCAGCGTGGAGTTTTAAGTTTTTTTTTNACTGTATGAAGCGGCTACGGGCCCAAACGCCAAATGCTCTGTGCTTTCTGTAGCGTCGATGGTGTCAGAGGAGATGGAAGCCGGACGATGATTGACGACAACCAAGGCGAGTATGATACCATTCACCCTTACAGTCAACACACTCAGAACAGAAGGCGTGCAGAGGGTCGAGGTTGGATGCAGGAAGAGTGAGGATGGAGGAGTAGTTCTGAATGCCTTTCCCACGATGAGGGCGTTGGGTCATATACATACCATCGAGGGCCTCCCGCGCTGCTGCAGGTAAAAAAGCGACTGGGGGATGGGAGGGGGACGGGGGTGAGGGTGGTTGCAGAAGGACTTTTTTTTTTNCAGTGCTGCGGCACCAGACCTCTTTGGGGCGATGCCCTCGACGGCGTCTCAGGCCAGCAGTCGGGTGGTCAGCCAGGTGAGCCAAGGTCAGCTTGCCAATGATACGAGGGCGTGGAGGGATGGAGATGGGAAGGAGGGTTGCATCCAGCGTCAGAGGCAGCAGACGCTGCTTGGTGCTTGGAAGGCCCAGGGCGTGGGGTGCCCCCAGCGCTCATCCTTTTCCTCGCTGCTTTCTCCTGGCTGCTTGGCGTTGCTGGTGGGCCTTTGCCAAACCCTCGCTCGCCCCTTGTCAAGCCTCCCTTCCCCACTCCTGCCACTAGCCCGAAACACAGCATTAGCAGCCCAAAAGGGCCAAGTCCTGGCCGGTCTGGGTAGCATTTCAAGGAGCTGCAGCTCCTCTACCCTCCAACTACCAAGTCTTACCCGTCTAGGACAAGTTCCCAAATGGCGCCTTCTCCTGGCCACCCTGGCCGCAACCCTGGACCCTGATCATGCACAGCAGCGCAGGTTGCTTGGGCGGAGGGTTAAAGCTGCACAAGCAAAAAGAGGGGATCGTTGTTTACGGGAGTCCCTTTGCTTTCTTTGGGTTCAAGCAGCGGCATGCCAGTGCAGCATAGGTTTGGCATCCACCGTCCCGGCTATACTGCTTCTGCTACTGCTACTACGGTACAGTACTGCGACTGCTACTGCGACTGCTACTGCCACTGCACGCAGAACAGCTCTCAAGGTGCTCCAATATTTGCTGCGCGTGGGGAGCAGCAGACGCCTTCTTCGAGGCCATTTCCAACCGTCCACGCCGACAAGCAACGAGTAATAGTGTAGCATGAGCAAAGATGGCCAGCGCCGCTCTATGAATGCACGGCTCTGAGGGCAGGCCAAGGGAGGAACCGAAGCTCGCGCAACGCTGGTGCAACCTGAGGAGAAAAGTACTGTACCGTATGGTACCAATCATCCCTTACGTGGCCTTGACTCCATCGTCATCTCATCTGTCGTTGACGACTTGGGCAAGCATAGAGAACCGAAGAGAGGTGCCTGCTGAAGAAGCGCTTGTATATCACAACCCGTACGGCAGTCATTCAAGCTGACCGGGACGATCTTGCTCACCTTTTGACGGCTGGGACTTCAATCTTCTGAATATTATTACTAGAGTAAGACAATCACCCACCAACTGGTGCGGCCGCAGCAGCATCACGGCCAGCCTGAACGGCTCACAGAAGGCTGCCAGTCAAAATAAGAAAAATAAAAATAAAAGATTCAACGCAGTAGAAGCAGGCTGAGTGGACTTGCCGCCCCCTGACCCCCACTAATACAACCACAAACAATTGTAATTAATTCTTTACAGTAGAGATGATCGAAATCTGCTGCCAGAAAATAATGCAACAATGAGTCCTTATCTCGATGCCTATGCTTGCCTATGCTTTGTCTGCGAAACTAAGCTGAGACTTGGATCCGACTTAAGCCTATTTCATCCACCGATCACGGAAGTCTCATAATTTTGCCAAGTCTTCTTCTGGCTTAGAGCGGCAATCAAAATGCTCCCTACACCAGCCAATCACGAGTCCAATGGTGTCGCTGCTACGACTGGCGGGCAGAGAGCTTAAGGCTAGCCCAATTGCATGAAGCAAGCAGCAAGCAGCACCAACCGCCCGTTTCAATTCGTTCTGCCATGGTTTGGATTCCAAGGACTGCATCTCAATCTATCCTCAATTCAGTCTCACCTGCATTGAAACACCTTCGCTGGCCACTCACCTTCGTCTTCCCCTCACTTTTACGTCTGCTGCGGAGTGCCTTTCTGTACGATCTACGGCAACAGCGAATTTCCCGTTCGGTAGCATCCGCATGGTGCAATGCTACGCTGAGCAAAAGCCCACCAGTGGGTCTTTATTGGATACTCCTGGAGATTGTGCAGCGTTCGTGGCCACGCTGCTGGAATTCCTTCCACGATGCTTGGCTGCCTGCATCGCCTTTGTCATCGATGTTGTTGTGTCATGATGAGAGAGGGGCCTGCAACACTTGGCAATGAACTGCGAACAAATCACAGTGAACGTTGGTGGATATGCAGGCACCGGCCGTTGTGGGGACTCTACCAGAGTTCAAAGGGTCTTCGTGGACTCATCCTGTCCTGTACTTCGAGAAATTCTGGGATATTCTACAGTTAGCTTCTAACGACACCTCATCTAGCGAAATCGAGATCGCTACAAGTAGAAAATACTTTAAAGGAGGCTTTGAGACTCTATATCAAGACGTCACCGATGGGACAAGATCCATCCATCAAGTGACTTCAATCCTATCCTGCACCAGAAATATGCTCAATGCGTCACAATTGATATTGGCCAACTCTGGATCAGTGCACAACCGAATCCTCCGAAGCTGCCCATACCCTAAGAAGCTTGTTCGAGGTGCACAAATATCAAACCTTTTGAGACAATTCACAAGCGATGATCCTGATGAAGAGAGGTTGCGTCTATCAAACTGACACCCCAGGAATCCAAAGTTGTGCAACCAAGCCAAAACTCTTTAAGGCCAGTTGATCTGCACCAACGTCGTACAGTTCAACCACATTGCCAGGCCAAAGTAACCAATGGACGTGGCTACAGCGGCAGAGTGAAAAATCTCCTTCAAGCGGCAGTCTCATTTCGCACTAGGGGTTTAAATTGCCTTATTATTGGCTTTCGCTCCGTCAACCAATCAATCAACACCAGCGAGTATTCCATCTAACCGTTCGTACCTGTAGGGCCGCCAAGGAATCGCCTCCTTTTACAGACAATTGAACACCAGGGCGCATATGGCTCAGGTCTATTCCCTGTAGCAAAGGAGGCGTTGTGGTTGGTTGGCTCATGAGATCACTCCAATTATTGGTTTAAATTCGAGGTGGCTGCAATCTATGAAGCTGAATGGCTTGATTTTTGTCTCAACTCAGCAGGATTGGAGATCTCCTTCATGGCTAAAGTAGGAAATTTCAATAAGCCACCGAGCGCTTAGTTTTCGCAATGAACAGGTGGGACACCATTCATTTCTTTTACTTTTCAACTATGCGAACCTTAATTCGGGATTTATGAGCAAGGTAAATTTTATATTGAGCTCTCCAATTTACGCTGGGGATTAGACTCATGGCCTCAGGGTTGCGTTGCATATCCCATGCATTCATTTCTTGCGCAACTGTCATATTCCTAATCACTGGGGCATGCTCTCCTGCAGCGCAATAATATATGATATCGAAGTTACATAGCCTGACATCAAGGGTTCTTCCATCGACCACTACAAAGTGATCTTTCATCAGGCATTTCGATATCGCTAGGCTAAAATTGGGTCCCTAACAAACTGGAATCCCTCGTCTGCATCGCTATATTGAAAGTCGGCTCTCCTAATACACGAGCATGATGATAGTTACGAGTCTCCGGATGATTACCTCCATCTGAGTTCAGATATTAAAGCATGTTGCCTGCTATTGCACTCCACTTGAGACACCGAGGCACATGCACAATCTAGTGCTGTATTTACAAGACAGATGATATCATCGTTCTGGAATATCTCGATGGATGCACAGACCCTCTCAAAGAATTACCCTGGAATTCACATTTCGCAAGGTCGCTATAAAAAATATTATTCAGTGTGTGTGTGCGTGTGTGTGTTACGTGCCCGTATGGGAGGACAGGTTTCGGCCACACCGTACCTCATCTTCTGACCCAATACGAGCTGAGGTGTGATAAAATGACAATACAAATCTTTTGCCATCCGTCTTCGTAACGCCTTCTTGTTCAATGACCAGAATAGGAACACGCTCTGGTCAGCTCGTCCCGAAATGGCGTTGTTGGATTTCCACTTCCGTCCCGAGTGATTGCTCGCCGAGAATCACCGGAGCGGTAGGTTTGTGAATAAGCAACCCGCAGACCGCACCGCGTGCCGTGCCTTACAGTAAGCTCCCACGGTGCATGTAATTAAAGGGTCCTCATTAGCTAGCCCTACCAACATCTTTGGTCATCTGGTTGTTCGAACGCCAAGATAATACGCCTAAGCTGTAAGCGCTATGATAGCTTGGGTCAGCAAGGAGGCAACTAGAAATCCAAACCTTCCCCCTCTCGTTCGTGCTCCCTACTCAGGCGATTGAAGATGCGGGCACATGCTATGCCTTACGCAACCCAGTCATAAGCCTAATAATATTGCTGATGATTTTGGGCGGTGCAAAAAAAAAAAAAAAAANAAAGGTGGCTTCAAGAAATATTTGCTTGGAAGAACAATCTAGGCCTTGGTCCGAAACTGTTGCCATACAAATGGCTGTATGTACACTCCAGTTCGCACTGGCCGATCCCAACGCCTCTTTTTACGCCATCTACTTCTAAACAGGGGTTTTAGTTGGCCAAAATGCGAAGCTGAGTTCTCTCGAACCACCAACGTCTGCAGTTCGAGGCCTCGGAGGCTCGGAGCAGACCGAGAGCTGGTGAATCTGGGTGAGTGTCCAAAACAAGCAGTGATTTATCGCATGGACAACTCTTTTTGGCTCTTATTCCCTTTTCTTCCTTTCATCAGTGACAAGCGGCGACTAGGGACGGCGCTGAAATTCCACAATGGGCACATTCCCGTTTCGGGTCGTCGCGCAACTTTAAAAAATGGGGGGAGTTGCTCTCGGCGCCATCTCGAAACAGCAAAGTTTAATGTATGTACCTCCGTACTGCATGCAAGGCTTCGCATCTCTATTCATCGATACGTGCGTCTTTACCGACTTTGCAGGTAATATTAGTGATGGCGAGGCTATAAGGGGATTGTCAGGTACGTGGATTGTGCATGCAGTCAGGAACGTCTCTTATCTGCGCTGAATCATATAATCATTGTCAAGGATTGGTTGTTCGGCGTTACTATAGAGGTGGGTGAAGTGCCGCTGAAACTCATTCGATATTCTTCACAAACTCTCAAACACACACACACAACACACACTTTCATACCAGCCTGTGCCACATTTTGCAAGATCGATATGAAGAGAGAATGTGATTGGCCTCTCCGCAAAAACTGTTCGCCAAGAGACCAACCATCCTGTCTTGCTCAGACCGTGCCTCACTTCAATGATGTAAAAAGCTGGGTTTGAAGTGGACCGTGATCTCGGTTGAACGCTTGTGTGTCTCAGCCTCTCTGTTGATCAAGATCTGCGAAAATCCAACTCGGTGGGAATATTACTTGCCATGTGGTGGCTTGAACTATCTATCATTATTGGAGGCTTTACTGCCAAATTTCTCGATTCCAACTCTTTGGATGTTACCATATCTATTAGTGGCTTTCCCTGCCGTTCCTTGTGGATACTGAGACGACATCTACCATCCGGCATGTATCATTTTGTACAACCCGAACAATAGGCTCATATCTGAACCTGGTTTGCACTGCACCTCGAAGCTGTTACAGTACGGGAAAAAAGCCGTCTGAGGCAGCAATCGCAAAGTTCCTTTGGTGTAACAGGGGTGTACGTGCCCAAAGTCGTATCCCAAGGAATGCTCCAATGACCTCTTTGCACTACTGCAAGCACACAGGCTGTGAAATGACGAACATCAGACATTTTCGCTAATCTAGCTGATATTCAGCAGCTTCTTTCCTCGGATTGGACACACAGGCGCACACTGGCTGCTGCCCTTGCGATCAAGGGTCCTGCGGGCAAGCACCAGGATTGCGGCCAGGATGGCAGAGGGAAATTACTATTGGTGGAGCCGACGTTCGTCGTGCGTCCCTGTCAGCATCTTAATCCGTCCTTATCCACAGCTGGTCCAATGCGTGGCCTTGCTGCTTCCCAACCCCCACGTTGCTTTTTCCTAATCCCTGACTTCTCCTTGGCTCACTGGCCAGGAGGCTTCGGTTTACCGAATTTTACATGGCGCATATGCCGCCGCTCTTACGGGACCTATGAGTTCGTCCTCCTCGTCGTGATGCTCCCGACACAAGTTACGCACAGTCGCAGTCCCAGCAGCTCAGTTACCAGATCCTGTATGGAGGCACCGCGCGCTCTGACTTTTTCCCATCAGGCTGGTGCACTACGATTTGGTGTCCCTACACGATGGCGCCTTTCCAGCAAGCAAGCAGAAAACCCACAGATTCTCATCCCAATACTCGCATGACGATGGTGTGGTTCGTCAGAAGCCTGGTCCATGTTAGCAGAAAGAGTCCCGAGATTCTTCTCCAACCATGATTGGGACTTTCGTCCGTGAGGGTGTGCTAATTGCCCTCTATCAACGAACCTCGTGACGATGTTGGGAAAGTTGCGAAGTGCTTCATTTTTTCCCCTCCCAGGGTTTCATATCTCCATGGGTAGGTAGTCCTTTGCCAAGAGGAAATCCAAATTATTTTCACGATGCAAAGATAAGGGGTTTCAATTTCCCCGCCGTGGGCAGGTAGCGTTGCGCACAGGAGTACTTTTGGTACAGTATCTTTTCTCTACCAAAGTTTGACTTGGTCTACATGCTGGCCCCCGTGTATTATCCTCCACGTTCCAGTGGTTCACGATACATCGTGATCAGCGGAATTGCGGGTACTTCTGCCATTTGTCCTCTGCCGTACGATCTTCAGGTTTTGATAACACACGATACAGTCGTACTTCTGGTTATCTATCAAGGTGGGAACGATACTACAAGTCTTTCCTACATCTTCCGCAACGCAGAGATAGGCACAATAGGGTATCGGCAGTCGCAGTATTAGCCCCTCCTCGCTGATACTCCACACGGACACCAAGTGGGCACCCAAGTGAGTGCCAGTAAAAAGCACAAGCCCCCCGCTCCCTGCAATAGTTAACAAGAAAGAAAAAAAGCAAGCCCCTATTCATTTGAAAGAAGAAATTCAATACCAAAAAGCAAAGGCAATAGAACCAGAACCAAGCTTCGGCGTTGCAGTTGCATTCTGCGGTACCATTAGCTAGCGTTACGAATTTCTTGCTTGCCGGATATTGGATACTATGCTATGCGAGGCATCTCTCTTCCTAAGGCCGTTTTGTGTTGTAACCACGTCGTCGCTTCTGCTTTTTCTTTTTTCCCCCACACACCCTCAAATCATCATTCTCAAGTCCTGTCCCAAGCAAAAAAAANCAAAAAAAACAAAAANTTTTGCCCCGTGGGTAGTGGCAAATGGACCCCAACGATGACGTTCAAAATTTGATTTTGCATTTCCTTCCTTCCTGAAAGAGCCTTGTATAGCCGATATTAAGCATCACAAGAAATTAATTTTTTTTGCTGCACTCCTATTCTGCACTGCATAGGAGAAAGGGATAAGGAGGAGCCTGATCATGATCATGATCAGGATCCAGGATCCTCCTACAGTACAATACAGTTACGGTACTGCCGAGGCTAGAAAGGGGTATTGAAGGCTTTGTTGTTTATTTAGACAAAGAGGTTACAGCGAGTAAATAACGTGCGGCGTTTTTGGTTGCACAGGAATGTTCTCCTCAAAGTACGTGTAACGAGTGCCGAGGAACGCAAAAGTTACGAGACCAACTTGTGCCTTTTGCGCGCGCGAACGGCGGCTTGGACTTTTATTTTGGTAACCTTTTCGCTTCGAAACGAGATAGATCCTGGGGATTTAGTGGTTGAGATCGTCGCTGGTCAGTGCTAAAGCGCCACGAACTTCAAGCACGGATCATCTATTTTTGAATTTTTATTTTATTTTATATTTTTTTAGTACAGTAATATTTTTTAAATTATCAGGGTTTTTTGAGTTGAAAAAGGGGGGCTTGGTGGGTTTTTGTTTTGTTTTGTTTTTTTNGCTACTGGTGTGCTTACGGGGGTTGTTGTTTATGACTTGCAGAATCAAGTATGATGCTAATTGTCTCAGTCATCTTCTGATACCCACAAGGACTTGTACAGTACAGTAGTACAAAGTGAAAAGGAACACCCGGTACTGCCGAGCGTAGTACAGTACGAAAGTTGCTCCGTACAAGTTAGGGCCCTTCAGGTACGGCCCGCTGAGAAGAGCTTCAGTGCATTGGGGTCCATCTTTTAGTTCTGTCGCGATGCCTCTTCAGGGCAGACTACTCCAGTATAGCGCCTTTAGAAGCGGCTCTCTCCATCAAAAGATGAGAATACGACGGGCGGTGATCAGTCTAACCACACGCCCATGGTGTTGGAAGGAGAGGGAGCTGATCACACACAGACATTTGTCCCAAGCAAATTCCCTAGGGGCGGCCGCAGGCAAGCTATCGTGGGAGAAAATCCTCCGTGTTGGTACCGTACCGTAGGTAGTACTGTACTGCGGTAGTTACGGTACTACAGTACCATTCCAGAAAAGGGCTTCGCAAGGAAAAAGGGGAGGGTCAAAGAGTTGGCGAATGGGTTGGCTGCCCTAACTGCTTTCGCTCTGGTGCCGCGCACAGATTTTTTCCCATGAAATGAGAAATGTCCCCCAAAGCAGCGGAGATGGCTAGTGCACGTGCAATGGTTTGGGGGCAGCCACCAGATCCAAGACTCTGTTTCTGCTGCAGGTTGTTCTGGATGTAGAAATGGTTCGAAATTTTTCTATTCCCAAGCGACTGGGTTGTGGTGGTGGTTGGTTTGGTTTGCTGGTTGTTGGTTTGATGCTAATTACTAGTGTATCTTGCTGCTGGTGCTGGTGCTGGTGCTGATGCTGGTTCCTCAGGCATTGCATGGCGCTTGTCGCACATCGCATTCACATCGCATGGCAGTGGCATGGCCCTTGCTCTCTTTCTGCGAGCTTAGGCTTCATTCTCCTACTGCTTACTGTCGACTTAGATTGGGGGCTTTTTTGCTGCATGGGAGTTGGGTGAGTCCTCTAATCTTCTCTCCTGGCTGTTTTTGGTGCGGGCATTTCTAGGGCGACTGATGTTGACAGTGTCCTGTCCAAGGTTTCGATCCTCCCTGTCCCAGCATCTCCCCCGCATTCTCCAATTCAAGACCTCCTCTCCGTCCAACGGCTTTAGATCGATATTACGTTAGACACAGTACTGTACGTACTCCGATCTTGCCGTGAGGTTTGTACTACTCTACTGCACACTGCACGGCTGTCTTGCGCGTCCATCAATAGTTCTAACTGCGCCATTTTATTTTGCTGCTGGATTAAATTATATTGCACGGAGTTGCTGCATGAGGGACATTTGCCATACTTACCCGTATCCTCCTAGCTCTCCTCACTCCTTCCTTCAACTCTCGGCGCTGTCTGAGGGTGCTGTGATCAGACGTCACGAGTACCCGTACCCAGTGCTCTGGGAATGGGTTAAGAGATTTGTGGACGGCGAGGGGGACGGGCGCTTGTGCCCTCTCTCCTCGTCCACCTTTTGGCCTTCGACGCTTGTCAAAACTTCGATTTCCTTGAGCTAGGTGAGAAGGGGTTTCCCATGACATGCACACACACACACATTCACGTACACCATGAGATTGCGAGGGCAACAAAAAAAAAAAGGCAGCGCTGTGGCTCCCGCTATTGTGAATACGATGGTGACATGAACTTGCGATGCGATGCAGCTCTCGGCCATCGGATATGTGCAGTGGGTGAAATGCAAAGGGCAAGAAGGTTGGATATTTCTGTCCAGTGGATTGTAGTGGGGAGGTAGGTACGGAGGTATGCTCCGTACAATAGCTACGGCCCCCATCCTATAGCCTCTTTTGCTAATGATGCTTTTTTCTTCTTAGGCGCTTTCAACTTACGATTCTCGAAAATCGTATCATTCCAGTTGATCAGTTGCCCCCTTCTCAGTCCGTTATCTTCTCATCTGTGCAGGCGCAGTGGGCACTGACCTTGGGGGTGGTTGCTAACTCCTGCAGGTGCGTTTTCTTAATATACCGTGCAACTTATTGCGCTACTGTACTGATGATGCCGTAGTCACTTTACTGCACTGTCCAGTAGAGAGGAGATAAAACTGTCGATACCCGTAAAAGATTATGGCCTGCCCTGGTACAGCACTGTAGCAATGCCAACCCGTAGCACCAGAGTCAGGTGTCTGCTGTGTATCCGGCTTCCCTGACTGGTCGTAGCTCTGTTTGGCATTTGTGTTATGGATCTCTCCAAACCCCAGTCCGGCTTTTCTTACAGTTCGGGTACCTTGACCCTGGAGTCTTCTTTGTCAACCCTGTTGGCCCGAGGAAAGCTACGGTAGTGGAACCTGGAGACGCGCGCGCTCTAGAGGAAACAACTAACGGGAGAGTTTCAACAGGGTCTCCAACATTACTGTACCGTACTGTCCTCTACAGTACAAGTCTCGATCCTGGGTCCTGTTTTTTTGTACCTTTCTTTTGGCGCTGGTGATCAGACGTGGCTTGTAACGGGTATATTCATCTCCCGTTCAATGACAAAGAATCTTTCCTTTTTTTNGCCCTTTTTATTTTTATATTTTGAAAAATTTTAATTAAATAAAGATAAAAAACCAATTTCAAAAAANTATTGTCAATGTTTGCTTTTTTGCCTCGGGAATCCGAAATTTTTGTGGGGGCCGAGAGTGGAGAAAATAAATGAAAGTGAGATTTTAACTGCAACTCATCAACGGTATCGAATCGAATCTCAAGTGAGATTCGGAGTAACAGTGAAGTGCCGAATGTTTTGCTTACTTCAGGAAGCGATCATAATCCAGGTCCCTTGCTCCTAAGTGCGCATTGATTTTCATTTCATTGCTTAACAGTCTAGAACTTTTTTTCAAGTTTGTACTGTACAGTAGGCAGGTCCTTTTCATATCCCGCTTCGAAACACGTCTAGCTTCAGATCTTTTTGTCCTTTCTGCTGCCCATAATTAATCGTAATTCTTTTTCGCTTGGTTCATGCAGGGGCTTGAGTTTTGGTCTGCAGATATGACTACTGTGCATTTTTCTGGTGCCGGGTTCGTAGCAGGATGACAGCATTGACGGGATCTTTATGTCGTGGATTATCATTCAAGTGAGGCATTTTGCTCAAGCTAATTGTGCAGTCTCAATTGATTTGCCTCTCCTACAGTACTATCTCTAGTTTTTTTTTCCATATCCCTGAGATATCTGGATATTGGTCGTTATAGCAACAGATTTCTTCCACTGTTCACTACCATGCTGGTATTTCTCATCGGCTCCATTTTTATGTGAACCTGTAGTACGGTCCTTGTACTGCATAATGGTTGTTTCCTTGTTATACGGATGTTTCGACTTCTTCCCTGCTTGGTGGAGCTTCCGAGGAGACAATACATCTGCATTGCATTGTGAAAGTATTTTCCCCCGTGTAATCTTGGTGATCACTTCCTAGGACTACGAGAGAGATGGATGTTCTAGACTTCGACCTGGACTATTCTCTGCTGCTACAGACCCGATTTTCTTCCATGTTGAATACTTGGGCGTTATGCCTGTTCATCAGTCAACAACGACGGATTGTATTCTAGGCCTAGGCTCTCTTGGACTACGAGGTCAATTTCAACCCTATTTTCTAGGCAAACATCCTTAGTTGCCTAGGGACACGTGAGTAACATTGGGAAGGCTCATCACGTTAATCAGGCTTAGTATTTTTCTTTATTGATCTTATTACTTTCAGCTTTGCTCGGTTTTCTGAAGTCTACCTTTATATAATATTCAGCTTTTGCTAGCGCGTTTAATAGCTTTCCTTATAAGACTCAGATATGCAACAAAACATCAACGCCAGACGCTCCGTCACCGACCAAAACCCTCACTATATAATTAACGCTACTGTTTTCAGCCCTCTTTACCTATTTATTTCCTTCATATAAGCTTCAGCTTCAGTTTAAATTGCTAGCGCCTTTAATAGCTCTGCTTATAAGACTCAGATATGCAACAAAGCTTCTTTGCTCTTTTGCTAAACTGTTTTATCAGAATGTCACATGTTAGATAATTGATGTTACTATTCTCATCTTTATTTAATACTAAAAGATCATTTTGATATAAGATTCGGTTTCAATTGCTAGCGCCTGATAGTGTCTTTAATAGCTCTGCTTATAAGACCTCTGATATGCAACAAAAATCTTGTTATAAGCTGCTATTTGAGATCGTCTTGATGGATAATTGACGTCACTCTTTTATAAGTTTATTTGAATTCCTTATAAGAAATCTTTATATTCATAAATTCACCTTAACTGATAGCCTCTGCTAGGGCGGTTTTTAGCCTTGCTTATAAGACTCAGACGTGCAACAAAACTTCAATTCAAGTTGCTAAGCTAAGGCAATAGGATAGCGAGTTTTGTCGGAGACGCGTTGTCGTGCTCTGATGTCGGCAAGCGTGACTATTCCTCTCGTACCCAAGCGTTGGAACTTTCACTCTCTCATTGCAGGACGTTATAAAAGGGATAGGCAATATATCAATTGGCAGCGAGAGGGCCGAATGGTCTCAAGTATGTAGATCAATGTGCAAGATTTGAATAATCAGTTAATAGCTCTGAGATATTATATCCAAATTAAAATTTTATTTCTTCATAACGTACATCTCTATCTCGTATATATCTAATGGTCTCGTAAAACCATGCTCTTCCTCCTCCATGATCTTACTTATGGGTTCCTATCAAATGGCCTCGAATGGTCTGGCAGATGGATCTTGAAAATCAGTGCTTGGTTATCAAGATTGAAGCCAGAATCATCCGTATAGGAGAACATGCCAAAATCCAGGTGTCCATCTTGAGTGATGAAATCGTTATCAGACATCGAGAGGACGAACCACTCATCATCATCTCCAATCAGTCCATCCACTGGCACAATAGCAATACTCTCCCACTTTTCGTTCAGGAGACGAGCATCTTGGTCTCCTCCATTGTGAACACCAAAGCGGTTTAACTGTTCGTTGAGATTGTAATTAATAAACGGGCAGTATGTGGCTGGCGTAATGGCAGAATCGAGGACACCCTCAGAAGTGGCAATAGCACAAGTAGAGCAGTCGTACTTGTCACCCTTGATATCTGTTGCCCCATCAATATCAAAGACATCAATTTGTCTGTATACACTGGTAGAGACGTCTTGGCCGTGGCCTGCACCGGAGTCTCTTGCTAGAACAAAGAATTGTCCGTTCTGAATATGGAAGATTTCCGATTGAGCTGCCACCTGAGGATTCTTGGATGCCTTGGCTGTTGGGTCAATGTATAATGGCAAAGGCACAACATATTCTCTCGCATAGCGAGGTGCTGATGGTACGGTGATATCATACTTAAGCAAACGTGTCCAGCGTTCAGTTTGCTTTTTGAGGCCTCCCTCCTGGTTTGCGGCAGCTTGCAGCAACACGTAAAGGGTCTTACCGTCCCCTGAAACCGACAGACCCTCGAATCCATGATTATTATCACGTCCAGTGGGGTTATCTGCTGGTGAGACATCATCACCTTTACCTTGGCTGCTGAAGAATGTGGGTGAATCTGCTGAGAAGGACTCGGTGCCGTTGCGCATGGGGATAAAGGCTGGAGGTGGTCTAATGGCAGCAATCATCTTACCATTGGCATCGAATCGGTAAACATATGGACCATCTGCAATCATAATCAGTGAGTAAGTACAAGCCTCCATCTTAAGAGAGAAATTCTCATTTTGACCAGTCTTTCGATATCATCTCTCTTTGCAACTCTGGATGTTATGACCACTTACATTCGTCACTGATCCAAAAGCTTCCATCTGCGTTCAAAACGATACCCTCAGAATCAATTGGGATATGCTGCGTAACTGGACCATCATCGCTGGTGAAGCCATTACCACGGATGGTGGCAATTGGGAGATCAGGGAAGCCAGGGAAGCTGAGATGACCAGTAGGATCAGCATCGATACCAGTAGTTGGTGTGCCATCGGNCCCGATGAAGAGAATAGTCTTCTTGTAAGTGAAGAAGATATTGTTTCCAGACGGGGCTTCAACTGTAGCGTCAGGTGCTGGAGTAAATAGAATGTCGAACTGATGGACTCGTGGAATGAAGTTCAAAGTTCCTTCGGTGTTCCTGTGTAAAAAGGTATGAGTGATGTTTAAAAGATTCTTGTCAGGTGTGAATTACCATCCTCTATCTGGAAGAGCCCAGAGAACACCTACGAGAGCAATATGAGCTCCTTGATCGCAAATTGAGGGGATTTGGTAGCATACCTGTGTAGCTGCCATTGGCGAGCTTGACCCATTTAGACCGATCAAGAGCAATGGCACTACCAATACCACCAATTGTATCTCCAAACTGATCAACAGCATTGCTAGGGATCAGACCAAACCCAGCGAGTTCCTGGTAGGTGTAATTCTTGCCATTGCACAGTGTCGAATTAACGCTCTGAGCAGCAGCGGTTGCAGCCAACCCGGCAATAGCTGCCAACTTGAGGGAAACCATATTTATTGTTCAAGAAAAGAAACAATAAGATCGACAGGTCTCTGAATGGCGAGCAAAAGCAGAAGCACCTCCATCCCCAGAGAAAGAAGAGGGGAGCTTAAATATACCTAGCCAGCTCGACATTGGAGGAAACCCCCACAAAGCAGCAATGATGAGCTACGCGGGGACAAGCATTTGCTCCAGGGGCCTAGGATTTCTAAGCGCCAATCATTGCGTAAAGTGCCTGGCGCAGATTAGCTTCTAGAAGCATAAATGGAAGGAGGCGCCATATACGGAGGTTGGGCAGAATACAGAGGTACAGTCCGGAGTCGGAGGAGGGAGTAGGGAGTTACTGTACAAGTATTTACACCATCCAGTGTTGGCATTCAATAGTCGCAGTTCGGGGTTGGCGAGTAGCACGTGGTGCTTCAGAGAGGAACCATTCGTCCTCAACTGGAGCTGGCCAGCTGCGGCTACAAGGTCCGCATTTGCTTCTGCAAGCCCCCAGGAAAAGTGTGCACACTTTGCGCAACAACCTCAAGTCCTCGATCCTTCTGAGAAACCGCCCACGTGCCGCGTGCAAAAACTCATGTTCGTGCTGCAGTCAAAGCCTCTTCAGCCCATTGTTTGGCTTCAATGTTGACTGCTGAATGAATATCACTCAAACTACACATGCTTCATGGGATTGAAATTGTATTGGTTAGTTCTTGCTTTTGCAGTAACATACATTACTTCTCCCCGTAATTCACTCATTCCTCCACCCCCAAAGTTTTCCTTCCTATTACCTCCTGCCTCGTTGTATGCCCCCCTGATAGAAGCCTCGAGCGTATTTCATAAATGCAAAGTGTATCATCGGTCTTCGAAATTACCGAAAACGTCAATCTAAAAAAACAGAAGCAAAGAGGATATAGCTTTTTGGACAAAATCAACCCATTCTTATAGCGCAAGAAAACATCCCCAGTACTCCCTAGGCAAACGTGTACCACCAGATGGACAGCATGCCAAACCCTAAGATACCGCCCGAGTGCAGTGACTGCTGCGTATTTGAACAGTTATGAACGACCTAGAAATCGTACATATCCCAGCCATCAAATCCACTGGTGTAATTGGCGACGCGTGGCCGGACGGTCTTCTCATTGTCTCTCGCTGTGGCGTCTGCATATTCCGACCTGAGTTCCTCTTCTAGTCACAGCTCGTCATCGTCATCAGCAAGCTCTGCCGGTTTGAGCAGACCACCGACTTTGGAGAGGCGTTCTCTCTCGGCAGCTTTGGCGTCTCTCTCTTGTTGCTCTTTTTCTTCGGCATACAGCTCGGCGTTGTCTCCCGCAAACTCCTTGAGTTGGATGAGGAAGTCACGTAGGTTGAGCTTAAACCGATCGTAAGCATTATTGAGTGTGAATAAGCCTTCGATGAAAGCTTTGATTTGTGGTCTATATAGGGTTAGCATTGCTCGTCTATATACTTGGGGAAGAGCATACGCTGTGAGATTCGGGAATGCAGTCTGAAGTAGATTGCCAACGAAAGTAGTCAAGAATTCCTCGTTACTCGTTCCTGCTGGTGCTTGGTCTGGTTGGTATATCGGGCCCTTGATCTTGGGTGAGGTACCATCTGCCGGGTGGACAAAATAAAACATCCGTGATAATAACATGGACTGAGACTTGAAGCCAGCTTTGTGATCTGTGTCAGTGAGAACAAAGAAAACATCTTGGAGGATCGGGACGAAAAATTGCTGGAAGAATGCGTTCGATGTCGCGGGATCCGTGTCAGCAATATTGGTGATTAACTCGAGACACATATTCAGACCAGCATATTCAACTTCACGATTATCATGCTTGCTCGCCCACATGCATGAATCAATGACGAATTTGAATTGTCGGTTGTCCAATTTTAATAAAGCTAGTAAAGTTAGCATCTCTTGTTAGAAATATAAGAGCAAGACATACCAGGGAAGCAGTGAAGGTTGATAGCACGTAGAAGAGTAAAAAATTCTACTCGATGTTCGGGGTATTCAGAGAAATCTTTATTAATCATCTCTAGTGTGCATTCAAAGACATTTTCCATGATTATAGGCACTTGGTCTTCCATGAGAGTCTAACAAGGGTTAGCATAATAGACTAATGTGATCTGTATGGGAGTAGGGTAGCATGCAAAACGAAAGAGGGGAAGCACCCATGAATATTTGGAGCGATGGGGGGTCCAACGTACAGAAAGTTTAGTAATGATCGTAGACATAACCTTCAGCACTTCAGCGTCTCGGGCACCAGGGACATTGCGGTTATAGTCGACAAGGACAGCGTCGAGAAGAGCTGGTACGATATTTGTTCGAACCATCTCAAGATCATCTGCCTTTTCAACATAAGTCTCTATAAGCTTGAGGATCTCCTTCTTTATTGTTCGCAACCCTCGAACTTTAGGCATCTTGGTAGCGATCTCTCCTGAAAATATGTTAGTAATCATACTTAAAGTAATTCTTATAACAGGCACCTACCATCTCGTGCTACAGCCTCTGATATCATCTGGCTAGTAGCTCTGTACATTGATAACATATCAAGGTATATCCTTCCAATTTGAGGATAGAAATAGCTTCCAATCGACGTGCATGCAGAGACATTTGTTTTCATAACATTACCGATGACTTTAATCGTGTCCGCATCTTGCAATATGGCAGGGTTGGCAGTTGCTTGAGCAATAATTGCATCCCAAGCGGCATTTGGATAAGACATGAGCTCCGCAATGAGCCTTTCCTGTGCATTCTTTTGTGGCTGCGCAGCAATCATATAACCACAGGCCTCGTAAAATGTGTGAACTTGTTGTGGTGAGAGGTCGCACGTTATCTTTCGCATAGTCCTCACAATTTCATCGATAAAAGGCTCTGTCTCCCCTGGTTGTAATGCAACGAAGTGACGTTTGCACTGTCTAGCAATCTTAATAAAAGTATCACATGCCATATCCTGCACACCTTCATGAGACTCGTGCATAAACTCAAAAAGCTTATTGACGACCGTCTTCAAGAATTTCCAGTGCGCTTTTAGGAATCGTGGGTATTGACCGACAATATACATGATATTGCTGGCAACCACGGCTTTATTGTCTTTCCCTCGCTTCATCTCGGTCAAACCTAGGAGATCCTTAATGACCGTGACCAAAAACCTCTTCTCAGTTTCCTCGTTCATAGCAAGTGAGATGGAGCCAATTGCCCAGCAGAGGGTATTGCAGTTTGCCCAGGACCATTCTGATCCATCCACTTGACGTGCCAGCTTATCGGTCATAATATTTTCGGTATCCACTACGTCCAGATGGGTGAGGTACACTAAGCACTCTCTCGTATTCTTGTATAATTGAATAGTGTCACTCTCTTTCACGAATTCTCGGACAATTTCGCCTTCATCATTCTCGACAATCAAGACTTCTTCTGGTCGGACCATCTTCTCAATCATTACTACTCTCAGGTTTGAGAGGACTTCATTATACTTGTGTTTGCGAAGAGGATAATTGGCTAGGAGACTTGGGTTAGGAGCGCCAGGATTTGAGAGGCCGCCAACACCCATATTGATCAATGGGTTGACATCATTTAGTGGGATCGATTGCATCTCGTCATATAATTCTTGAACAAGCTTGTTCCAGTATTCCAAACAAATCTTGAATATTTCCCTATCGTCAATCTGCGAAATTCGGATTAGGTAGAAATGGGCATGGGTAAGGAAATCACGGTTTGGGAGGTTTTCTATAAGCTAGGTGAAGGTTAGCAACATGCATTAGAGAGCAGCAATTTGTACTTACATTAAGGTGCACGCTGAAGAAATTGCAAAGGAAAAGAGCCAAATTTTGGATGAACTCTTGATCTCTGGAGTTGCTGGAACTGTAGGTGCTCTTGAGATCAAGGGATAGCGGAATGATGTTCGAGATTGTTGTCAAAACTTCTGTAAACATTTGTACAAGCTTTTCGTCATACGCATTCTGCTGTCCAGTTTGCAATCCACCAATCTCAGTTAGGCATTTCAGAGTGATATTTCTAAACTCTGGCATTTCCAGGAATCTAGTACGTAGTGTATCGATGATGGGGGTCTCAAAGATGTATCCGAGCGGAATCCAGTTGAAGAATCGTAGAAGGGTTTCCAGAGTGGCCTTAATTAAGCTTGGCTGTGTCGCACTATTCAGAACTTCACTGCAGAGCTGGAAAATGGATGAAAATTCTGCACACATTGTGGTCTTCAAGTTTTTTGTCTTGGTCGATGTCATTTGATCTGCAGAATAATCGAAAACCTCCTCGGAGAGCAAACGTAATATAGCCATATTGTTTTCGCATATTGACAAGCTTGTATGACACGAAGAGATGATATCGTTAATGAAGGTAGGCCAGTTATGAGGCCATTCTTGCTTGAGGATAGAAACAAGGACAAGATTAAGCTTGTTCAGCAGTGTTCGTTGCGACTTTAGCGTATCTTCAGAGCTAGAGCATTGTATGATGAAGTTAACAACAAAGTTTCGAATACCTAAAACATGTCAATATATCTTCCAGGATCTCATCATATATAAACTACCTTGGCATTGTTCTTTGGGAAGAACCTTCCACCTGGTCATGATCACATTGTCTAGAACTTGTAACCCCAAATCTATCATTCGTCAGCTTCCGACCCCGCGACGTCGCTATAGAATAGGAGACGTACATTTAGTCTGGGGATACGTAGCCTCTTGCAATATCTTGTCAACTAGTAGCCACGCATCTGGATCCTCTTTAAACTATCCCGACACGTTAGTCTTCAACGGAACTTGATGCAATTGAACGGGCGCGAAGTTTTGCCTACTTGGTTGAGCGTAGCTTGAGCGACTTTTTGCTGCAGATTAAAGACACGTTAGTATGCCATCATTTACCTCAAGAGATCCATTTATAGATGGAGAATATACTAACAGATTCACCACGGCCCTCATAGAAAGCCCGAACCGTCGCGTCAAGCTCTTCTATGGTAGGAGCCATATTCGCGGCTGAGGCTCGAGATGTCACCCTCTGTTGCAGAAGTAGCTATTTCCACCTTTGAAGTTATCCGCAATATAGCCCGCACTAGGTAAATAAGTCGTCTCAAGCAGACTTTGTTTGTTTGGAATTCGTCGTTAGAGGTTGAGGTTGGTACGAAGCAGCGGTGCCGCCAAACTGCCCCACCAGAGGGATTCAACTGTATTTCGCTAATTCTCGATGTTCGTTACGTAGGTCACGTGTCACAATCCTCCCCTCTTTTAGGTGACACGGGTGATAACTAATGCCGAAGGGCGGAACTTCGCCTCACTCTGGGCCCATAATTTTGTTACTGTTACGATCACGTTGTCTTAATTTAAAGATGAGACAAATCACTTTTATTAATAATAATAGTATTACTAGAATTATATTTTAAAATAAAATGTAATTCATTGATATGGTAAATAAGTAAAACGTGCATAAACCTGTTTGAAAAAAGGGGGAACCTTTCTCTAAAGTTAAATATATATATAAGCGACTGCGTATAGTACTGTGAAGGAAAGTGTTGAAATGGTAGTTTTATAAGCAGCTCGAGTATATTATAAATACAAGAGTATATCTTTTGCATAATAAGTCAGCAAGTTGTAAATTTTATGAACATGTGCTTAGATAAACTAATTGTGAAATAATGAATTAGACCTGAAGTTTAGTAATCTTATGATAGTCAAAGTTAAAACAGGTTTTCGTTGTAAAGATATCTGATGAATCGTGAAGATGTTATCGGTGAGTATTTGCACTCGGAAGAGCAATGATGAATATTGAATAATTGGACATAGTACGATAAGGTTGTATGTCTAAAGGGAAAACAGCCTAGAACAAGAGTTAAGGTTCCAACACTATTACTAAGTGAAAGTAAAGAAGTTTCTATCAAATACAACTAGGAAATAGGCTTAGAAGCTGCCATTTTTTNGAAGATCTCATAATAAAGCACTGGTTCAGTAAAATAATTCTACACGCGAAAGCGTCTGATAGTTGCACCGGGAATTTGACGGATCTAAATAATATACCGACTAGCAGCATGTTTTATACTTTGAAGATTATATTTTTATGTATTTCACCAGTGTCTAGTATGTACTATATTAATTATAACCTATAGAAGATACACTTCTCGTAGTTGACCATTTTCAAACACACATTAAGCTGATAAGACCATATCCTCCAAACATAAACGATAACTTGTATGTATACATTGTTTCTTGACGGGCAACTCTATATTTGCTTCAAGTTTTGCACATTTATTTCTTCCATTCCGTTCTCCGGGTTGAATTCAGCCCTGCGAGTCAGAAGGGATTGCTGTCAAGTCATGGATAAAGTGTCGAAAATCATTGTAATTACAGAGAAAAATCCTTTCTAAATGAAAGTTGCAACCAAACCAGCTATCCCAGCAACCGTCATAACACTCACGCTGAACATTGAAACACCAGCTGATGTTGTTACTGGCGCAGATGTATTCGACGGACCAGGTGGGCTTGAAGCAGAGGTAGTGCTATTGGGAGCTAATTTGGCAGCCTCCTATATAATGCATTGGTCAGCCACCGTTTACTAATACGAGGTATATCATCTGTAGAAATAGCAACACTTACGTCGGCAGTAGTAGTTATGATAATGGTGGCTAAGGCACAGATAGCGAGACTGAAGAAACGCATATTGAGGGAAATACTGTATGGGCTCGCGAATACGTCTCTTGCAGCCCAAATATTGGAAGGGTTTATTTCAAAACGAAGAGAAGGGCATCGCCCAGAAATATACTTGGTTGACATACCTTACCAATAGGGTATTTGGTGACTTAGGTGTTGAGCTCTTGATAAACGGAGTAGATTTCCGTTCACAAAGGGGGAAAGGCGATTAACCAACGCACCATGGTCCGAGTAGCTTCACCGGAACGAAAGTAGTGGTTACACTAGGCACCTTCTTGGACTCGTTGATATGAAGTTAATATCTTGCTGGTTCGTACACGTCACCTTTGATCTATGTAGTGTAACTTAAGTGGATACTTTTCTATTCACGATTCCGCCAGATCTAGGTCATAATGACGAGAATGCAGAATATGTACACGAGCATTGTGAGGAACGACCGACTTTTACCTCAATTTATTCAATTAATAATCCTGTAATCGTCGTAAAATGCTTGTCTATGCTTTTTTGTAGCCTGCCTCAGTGAGACCAGATTCTAACGCCTTGATTGCTCGATCAATATCCCCACGTTCCAGATTAGTCTACATATAATAGTTAGCCACATGATGTAGAGGAGACTCTCTTGAGGCAATACTAACCACGCTGACGCCCATGTGACCAATTCTGAAGTATTTTGTAGCGATTTCTCTGTGTAAACCACCCGCAAAGATAACCCCCTTGCTCAAAATATTGGGCAGCAACTCTGTGCCTTTGACATTTTCGGGCAGATAGACTGCAGTCATTCCATTTGCTTGATTTTCAGGATTTGCAGCAAGTTGTTTGAGACCAAGATCCTCGACAGCCTTCTTAATCTTCTGGGAGGCTTGTGCATGTGCTACGAAGCGTTCAGATAATGGCTTGGAAAGAATTTGTGACAAAGTAGTATGGAGCGCATGGACCAACTGGGGTGATGGGGTAGCAAAGTAGGATGCCTTCCTGGCCTCATAGTTTTGCATAACTATGGTATATTAGCAATGAGTGCGTACGAGTGAGATTTGCACTTACTAGGAAGCCAATTCTTCATAGAAGCAAAGTATGAACCTGGTGGGTTCTTTCTGCCTTGGAATACCTTGATAGCTCGGCCACTAAACATCGAAATTGAAAGACCAGCAGGGCATCCAATCGCTTTTTGACTAGCAGTAATAACACCATCGAGTTTCCAGTTATCAAACTCAATATTTTCACTTCCAACACTGCAAACTCCGTCCACAATAAGTAACGTGTCAGGAGAGACCCTATGGATCAACTCTGAAAGTGCTTTAAGCTCACTCAAAACGCCAGTCGATGTATCAACGTGTGTAACAGTGACCAACTTATATTTTTTCTCCTTCAACGCCTTCTCGATCTCTGGAAGCTGAGGCCTGTCTCCGATAGGAGCCTTCAGTTGCGTTGCCTTGGCACCGTATGTCTCAAGACAGTCAGCAAAGGAATCTGCAAAGTATCCAGAATGAAGGACCAAGACATCGTCGCCAGGTTCTGCCAAGTTTGCCGCAACAAGGTCCCAGCCAAGTGTACCAGACCCAGAGAGAATAAATGGCTGAGAAGCAGTATCAGTGGTTTGGAAAAGCTGTCTTAACATCGAGAGCGTTTCGCCAAAGACTTTAACAAAGGGTGCGCCAACATGACTCTCGCTACATTCATTCTTCACGTCAGTATCTAGTTCCTATGAAAGAAGTCGGGATTTTCACTTCTACACATACCTATAATGACTCATGGCGTGTAAGACCGCATCATCAAACTCAATTGGGCCGGGAATGAGCAAGGTGGCATGGTTGGGTTGACTCGACATCTTGGAATCTGTATGTGATGCTACGCTAAACCGTCGAATTCTTGGAGGTGATCGAGGTTCTACACTGGATGACCGTTCCACTGAATACGGCGTATTGATTGGGATTGACGGTCGAGGATCCAAGTGTCTCGAGATCACCGAAANGTCTTGCGTGAGGAGCCACGATGGTGGGGTAGACCTTGCGTAGAGCCACGGCTGCTGAGTTAATGCGTTGATCTCCGATTGGATGGTAGTTTTTTTAGACAAGGAGGCCGACAACCCTTAGATCGGTACTCTATCAGATTTCCTATCTGAAGGGGTTAGAGGTAGCTTAAAGGAATTTGTTTTGCTATTGTATTGTCTAGAGCTGTTAAATTTCTTCGTGTCAGTCATCAAGCTCTCCGAGACAGTTCCGAAGTCGCAATTTCCCCGGATTTAGCCAAGAATCATGACTAATCAGGGACGGGGCACACCAGGAGTCATAAAGTTTAAACCTTGAAATTTTCAAGTGATTGGAGCCGGATTGACTCTTTTTATGTAATATACTGATATTAGGGTTCCCTCAGCACTAAGTTTTACAAAGAGGCGGATTCGTCTGCCGCCAGCTAAATGGAATTGAGCACTTGGAAAGGATGTTCTCCGCTTCCTGTGAACATTTTCCCTCCCGGTTACGGACTTTCCAGAAATCATTATGCATCGTCCTAGTTGCAGCAAACTTACTCAATATGAGTTAATGAGGAAAGTTACACTGCCCCCAGCATGGTATATTCCATAGCATCTTCCTTTCTAAGCATAGCTAAGTTGGGGTAATTGGGGTAGTTGGGGTAATTGAATTAAAGGTCTAAATTGTAGGTTAAGGGAATTGCGATACTAAGAACTTAACTATTGCAGGATCAAGTTTAATTGCTACTACGTACTAAAATCAATTTTCACATCATCAACCCCCTTTTCGATCACCCCTGGTCCAGCCATGGCAAATATATATTCGAGGTCGGCTTGCGCCTCTGCATACAACGAATTCTTCTCACTTGCCATCTTGAAATTGTAGGCCGCCTCCTCATCGGTAACCACCGTTTTCTTGAGTTCAGGATTCCCTGCGGATGCAGCTTCGACTTGAAGTTGAATAGCACAACCACGGTCGAGAAGCCCAAAGAGAAAACCAGCTTCGTCTACGGTGCTTCCTGTCGATAGAAGACCATGGTTCAGAAGAATAGCAGCCTGGACTTGTTAGCTCACTGGCATAAGAATACCTACCAGAGACGGGCAACAGGTACCTTATTCTTTTCACCCAGAGCTTTGGCAATATTAATTCCCTCTTCTTGTGCCAGAACGATGCCACCATAAGCATTATACACTGCAATAGAATCATACAGGTAACAGATATCTTGATTTAGCATATCAAGCCCCCTCCCAAATACTGACCAGGCGCGGCCAGCAATTGTATGAGCGTGACACACTGCATGAACGTCTGGACGCGCCTTATGGATCTCAGAATGGATAAAGAAACCTGCTCTGTTGATCGGCCTGGTCTAGAAAATATGTCAGATAGAGGTGCTTAAACTGCAAACTGTTGTCCTTTGTCTACCTTGTTTCCACCCACTATTTTCCCGGTAGCAATCTCCACACAAATGAGATCACCAGCTGTCATTAATCCAAAATGCTTTCCGAGAGCGTTCATCCATATACATCCTGGATATTCGGGGTCGCGCACAGAAATGTGACCACTGAGGGTCTCCCGTTAGTGCTCTTTATCAAGTTGACGGAAGAAGGGAATAGTTTGCATACCTAATACCTTCCGTGAAACCTTTATAAGCCCAATCTCTGAAGACAGCGGCCATATGAGTGAGGATATGGCGGCGTTCTTCGGCATAAGAATTAAATTTAGGAATACCTACGTTTCGAGGTTAGATACTAGTTTCGAGATATATTCCATTTGGCGTGCAGTTATCCATGGGCATTATCAATTGGTTAATTTAAAGATCTCGATATAAGGAATTTATTGTTTCAAAACAAAAGACGATTTAAATACGAATTTCTTGTCATGAATAGCCCTTGCTATTTAATACCTGGAAGTGATATAACTCAAAAAGAGAGAGCTGGTATAAACATGTTATGTTTATATTGACTTGTGAATAAATATACATCAAAGTGACTCTCACCTTCCAATACTGTGTGACCATGGCTTAATGCCTCCAAGGGAGTCATGTCTTGTGACCCATGGACATGTTGAATGGGTTGTTTGGAAACAACATCGCGTAACGGAACCTCACTTTCAACTGTTGCAGAAGGAGCCATTGATTTAACACAGTCTATAGAGCAATTAAAATTAGGAACTAAATTGACGGTTGATAAAGCAATTAATTTGAAAGTAGCGGGGTGAAGAGTAAAAGTGACATAGCACAGTATGATAACTTTGAGATGACGAGAGCGTATGCTACCGTAGATAAGCGTGGGGCGGATATCAAGAATGGGGTGGGGAATATAGATTCGAGTGCCTATCGGATAGGATTAACTATTTGGGAATCTAAATTACGTTGTTTTTATTTATCAAACTTGATTGGACGTTCTCAGGTAAGATGTCAGATTCCCCATACTTGCATGTTTACTTCAACCGGAACCAATAGATTTAATATATCTCGACTTTCTCTCTTCGCTACAGAAAACAGGGTAATCTAGTGCAGGTATGTATACCTACCTACCATAATGATTGGACTATGGAGAAGCACCATGATCTAGGAGTTGGTGTGAACAAGGAATTAGCTTACGAAACTTAAGCATCCTTATCATCCGAATTATCTATACTGCACAACTTAGAACAAAGCTGGAGAAAACTGATAAGATAACTACAAACTATATACTATGATTCACTGAATTGAAATGGAGATGCCTTACTAGACTTTAAATAACACGTAAATAATTATTTTTCTAATTGATATTCTGCTTATAAAAAGAGTCCTTAGTTATAGAGATTGTCAGATCTCTCATAAGGACAACCATATATAGACAGAGAGGAACGAGTATGAGGGCAGTAACTAACGTTAGATTCCATCCTAGGCTCTCTCCATCGAGACTATACATATGAGAGATCAACTCCTTGCACAATTGGTTTCGAGTAATGCTTGATGGGATGTTATTAGCAGATATTTGCATAACGGTAGCGAAATGAAAGACGAGTGCTCGTGAAAAAGAAGGTGAACAAAAAAANTTCAAAAAAAAAGAAGCTTAGAGAGGCAGAGAATTTAGGAGGAGAGACACATGAAGAAATTATTTAACGCATGGGTGTTCCAACCTTCGACAATGAAAGCGAATTCCGATTATCGGAAGGATACCCAAATGACCATTTCCGCCGTGACAAAAATCACTAAAGGGGCGGCCGAGCTGGAACCAAGCATTCTTATGGGTAACAAAGATAGCATGTGATTACTGATCTCTGAAGTCACATGTGGTTGAAAGTTGGGCGCCGCGGCTAGCCTGGGAACATTATATTTTGTGGGTTATCTTACATAACTTTGATATGCTGGATATGCTGTAGGTTACTAGTTGTTCTCGCCTTCTAATTTACAGTAGAGGTGCCTTTCTCGTTTTCTCATATATCGGCAGACACTGAGGAGGGAAACGAAAGACCTTTATTTACAATACCTTACAATTTACCTACGATTGGAATCTGGATGACCATACCTTCATAATTTCAATCTTTAAACGAGAAGGGTTGCTTCAATTAGACCTCGGTATCTCCGCACCTGATCCATTTCTGAATGTTAGACCGAAGGTTTGTCAGTCAGCCGCGTCATATCGTTGGCTCGAGCCAGTGCCATGTCTACCGAGGCTCGGATTAAGTGTAGCCCCACATTCCGAAGGGATGTCATATACGGAGTATTTCTATTAAGTCTCCAGACATTCACTTTCTATAGTACAAAGAAATAAAACACCATCAAAATGACTCCAAAGCCTCAATGGGTCAAGGACCTAAAGCCTGCCGCGCCTCAAGGCACAGACCTCCTCCAGGCGGAAAGGGACAAGTCCACCATCAATGTTGAGCAGTTGTCGAACCTACTTTTTACCAAGGAAGCCTTAGACCGTCAGAACCGGATACTTAAGATTCTTGAGAATGAGAAGCTCTTCGATAAATCGAGAGACTACTTTGATGGGCGGATAGATAAATTTAAGACTGCTCTGGCAAGAGCTAAAAGATTGCGGCAGTTGCAGGTTAAACACAAGTGGGACACCACTGAGTATCATGTCGCCAATGATTTGATCAGCGAGCCGGGACCTTACGGCTTACATGCAAGCATGTTCTTGGTATTTATACAAAATTCCTACTGCATTGGTGGGTTACTGATATTCTGCAGACTACTCTTCGTGAACAAGGTACTCCAGAACAACACAAGCTCTTCCTTGAACCTGCAGAACAATACAAATACATTGGATGCTACGCACAAACAGAATTGGGCCATGGCTCCAATGTGAGAGGTTTGGAGGCCACTGCGACTTGGAATCCTGATGATAAAACTTTCATCCTTCACTCACCTCATCTCACCGCTGCGAAGTGGTGGATCGGTTCCCTCGGACGGACAGCAAACCATGCAGTCGTGATGGCACAGTTAATTATCAACGGCAAACCATATGGCCCACATCCGTTCGTCTGCCAAATTCGAGACCTCAAAACCCACGAACCTCTCGAGGGAGTTTACGTAGGTGATATTGGCCCGAAGTTTGGATATAATACTATGGATAATGGCTTTCTTCTTCTCAACCAGGTCAAAGTTCCCCATGTCAACATGCTAGCTCGTTTCTCTAGAGTGGATCCTAGCACCAACAAATACGTTAGACCCTCTTCGCCTTCATTAATTTATGGTACGCTTACTTGGGTGCGCTCCAATATTGTTCTCCAGTCTGGTGGTGTTTTGGCACGTGGAGTCACTATCGCGACAAGATATGCAGCTGTTAGGCGACAGTTCCAAGACCGAGATGGCCCAGCAGATGTGGAAGGGGAGAACCAAGTTCTTAATTATACTATGGTGCAGTACCGACTGCTGCCTCTCCTCGCGTCAACATTTGCCCTGCATTTTACGGGTCAAGCTATGATGGCACTGTATGAAGCAAACCAGAAGAACATGAAGTCAAAGGCAAGCACAGATGATGCAAAGAGAAGTGCGGGGCCAGAGCAAATACAGTCGGCAAGTGACTTACTAGCTGATTTGCACGCCACTTCTTGTGGCCTTAAGGCTCTTGGCAGTACCACTGCCGCTGAGGGATTAGAAGTCTGCCGAAGAGCTTGTGGTGGACACGGTTACAGCAGCTTCAGCGGTATTGGGACGTGGTATGCCGACTACCTCCCTACCACAACTTGGGAAGGGGATAACTATATGTTGACTCAACAAGTTGCCCGATATGTAAGTTCCCTGGGAGATCTCTCACGAATCTGAATGCTAATTCTATAGCTTTTGAAATCTGCGAGATCTGTGTTGAAGGGTAATGCCCCAAACAATGACACCGCCAGAATCTTGACCACATTCCTTAAAAAACAAGATATGGGTGCTGCCCATGATATCCTTGGCTCAGATAGCGATCTTGTAGCTGCCTTTGCCTGGCGTACATCCTTCCTGACTTTCGAAGCTCTCAAACACCGTGATCAAGAGAAGAACTCCTGGAATTCCCTGCTCGTTGATTTCTGGCGCTTGAGTACTGCCCACTCACAGTACCTCGTAGTCAAAAACTTCTACGATGCTCTTCAAAACGAAAAGCTTCAGAAGGAGCTCGACCCAGAAACAGTTGGAATCATGCACAAGCTTTTCCGATTGTACGCCCTTCACACACTTGAAAAGGAGGCTTCGGAATTTTATTCTTCCTCCGCTGTTACCGTACGACAAATTCAGCTTGCTAGAACAAAGACTGTTATGAAGTTGCTCGAGGAGATTAGGCCTCATGCGCTTAGACTTGTTGATGCCTGGCAATTTCCAGATTGGCAACTAAACTCCTCGCTTGGCCGTAAGGATGGAAATGTTTATGGTAGGAGTTCTATTTCCTCGTGATTTGGTATATCTTACTAACTATTGCTTTTAGAGGATATGTTCCACAGAGCAAGCGAACTCAACCCTCTTAATGCTTTGACCATTGATCCATATGCCGACAATGATGTATTGGTTAAGCGTGATGAAACAGCAAGTTTCAGGGCTAAGCTATAGTTGTAAAATGTAAACAACATACTGTAGAGAAATTATATAGAGGGACTTTTGATAGGGGGTCGAAAATAAATAGACAGGCACGGTTTTGGAAACCAATTCTACAATTCTGTATATTTAGCATAAAAAATTGGGTTTTGATAAGAGTATTGTTTGCTACTGCATTCTGCTTATTGTAACTTCTCTATCTCAAAAGATGGCTCACATCTATCTCATTCTAAAATATAATTGTAAGGCTGACTACGCGGGACACAAGGCTGTTCAGCCTAGTGAGCGGGTTCTGACGGTTAACGCGCACGGTTCATCGCCCTCCACTCACCGAACAACCTCCAAGCCCCATATATATGCCGTAGCTCTAGAACTCGTTCGGCCTCCTTTTTCGAATCAACTCCCTTTCATGGCGTACATAGCCTTCAATAATCTCTCACCACGGCGGCAGAAACGATCGAACTGGAAGGGATGGCGGATGCAGATCGGCAGCCCCTTATAGGCAGGGAGGATGCTGAAGGTCGAGACGGAGATGTCTATGAAGATGCCTTGGTAATTGAGAAGAGTGCAGGTGCGCTTGGACTTTACGTCTGGCTTTTGACTTTGACTGCTGGAATTAGTGGTCTTCTTTTTGGCTGTAAGTTCAGACTTCATCGCTGGTTGTTCTGTTATTAAGTCACTGACGGGCACGTTTCTAGATGATACAGGTGCGTTCCCCTTGTGCTGGTGCACATAGACCAGAGGGTTTAGAACCCATCATTTCAATTGCCTAACAACTATATTAGGTGTGATCTCTGCAACATTGGTGTCTATCAATAGCTCCCTTGGCCATCCGTTGACGACTCTGGATAAGTCCTTGATTACCTCTGCTACAGCTCTCTTTGCTCTGCTGGTGTCACCAATATCTGGTATTCTTGCAGATGCGCTGGGTCGGAAACGAGTTATACTATTAGCAGATGTTGCTTTTATCGTTGGTGCTGGACTCCAAGCTATCACAACATCAGTCTTTGGCATGATCATTGGTCGATGCATAGTTGGTGTTGCCGTTGGTGCCGGGAGTTTCGTAGCTCCTCTCTATATTGCAGAATTGGCACCTGCTGCTTTTAGAGGACGCTTAATGACCTTGAATGTCTTATTCATAACCCTTGGACAAGTGATAGCATATATTGTTGGTTGGTTATTCACCGAACTTGGTGATAAAGAAACTGGTTGGAGATGGCTGGTTGGACTTGGTAGCCTTCCAGCTATAGCTCAGGCACTTATCATGGTCTCTATGCCAGAGACCCCTAGATGGCTTGTCATGAAGGACCGCCAAAAGGAAGCTGAAAAGGTCCTGACTAAAGTGTTTGGGTCCGCCCCTGATGTACAGAAGATTGTGAAGCATACCCTTAGAGGAATTGACAAAGAAGTCCGGGAGGAACAACAAGCAAAGGCTGGAAGAAGCCAAAGCCAAAATGAAGGAGAAGACCACTCCTGGCTTGCTGGGACTAATTGGGGGGAGCTTTTCCGTGTTCCTGGAAATAGGAGGGCCTTGACAATTGCATGTTTGCTCCAGGGTCTGCAACAGCTCTGTGGCTTTGTAAGCTTCACATACACCTCATAGTATCCTTTCTGAAAGTAGCTAATGAACGACTCAGAACTCACTCATGTACTTCTCAGCTACCATATTCACACTTCTGGATTTCTCAAATCCGACTCTGACATCGCTCTCAGTTGCCGTTACGAACTTTATCATGACTTGCATTGCAATCCTAATCATAGATCGCGTTGGAAAAAGAAGAATGCTTCTATGTTCACTCCCTATCATGGCTATTGGTCTCCTTGCCTGCAGTGTTGGATTCGCCTTCATCACACTTCCATCAAGTTCTAGTCTAGTCAATCCATCGTCATCTCCAGATACGCGTGTTCAGGTACCATATTCGAAACGCTTTGCTCCGGCATTCATTTTGGCCAACATCATGTTGTATGTTGCTGCTTATGCAATCGGACTAGGCAACGTTCCGTGGATGCAAAGCGAACTCTTCCCTCTAAACGTGCGTTCCATAGGTTCTGGAATTAGCACATCTTGTAATTGGGGTTCTAACTTTATTGTTGGACTGTCATTCTTGCCAATGATGGAATTCCTGACACCGACGTGGACGTTCGTGGTATATGCCATTGTTTGCTTTGCCGGCTGGCTTTGTATCTGGCGCATATATCCCGAAACAAACGGATTGAGTTTGGAAGAAATGAGTCTCTTATTGGCTAACGGGTGGGGTGTCAAAGAAAGCTTGAGGCGCAGAGAAGATATCTCTTGAGTGTTCAAACATACGTTGAGTTTTCCTTGCAGCCGCAGAGAAAGGACATTGGCATGCACACAGCGCCAGGTGAGTGTTTCGAGAGCTTTAATCAGTAGAAACTTCACTAGAAATATAACAACCTAAAAGATATGTCGGTAGCTGTCTTTTTCCGAAAGAGGAGAATTTGGTAAGTTTAAAGCATTTTATGATTCACTGCTGTCTTTAGTGTCGGAGTGTTTGATCCTGAAGCGCAACAATTTCATAGCAACGCCGCAAGTTGTCTCGGCGATAGCTCTATAAGATACCTATTTTCAATCTTGTCATCTTTATATCAAAAATTCATACAAAGTTAGCTCTGTTCACTTTCTAGCCGTTACCCATTTCGTGGACAACTTGTCTATCTGTTCAGATCTCATCAAGCATTGCCACTAGTATTTTCTTTGACATATTGCATATCAGAATCACCAACATCGACAGTGCGTCGTCGTCGTCACTATTGTAAGTTCTATTTCATCAACTTTTTCTCTTTACTTGTTGTGGCTATCTTTGGCTGTTGTTGAGAAGATCTATTTCATTCAAACTACATCCCCCTATCCTATCTTACTTAATGGGCAGTATCACCTTTCCATCTTCAATAGTTGCAGCTGGCATAGTATTGCAGTGTCCATTCTGGATGGAATCAACCACGTCAAATTAGGTTGGATCTACGCGTCCTATCATCATCATCATCATCACTCCTACTATAGACTTTGCAAAGTTGATATTAACTAATCAAAAAAGTAGCAAATAAATATGGCGACTGAAGAAAATAAAAAGACCAAGGAGGAGCTCGATGCCCTCATGAAGAAGGCAAAGAAGGGCATGAAATCCACCTTTAAGGAGGAGGTTTTCAGCCCGCTTCCCATTACGCACAAGAGGGCTTTATTCGTTCCCAATTACGTATTCGGCATGCGTGCAATGCGACTGATCCAGTATCAGTTGGACTTCATAGCCATGCTGGATAAGTCAAGAGCCTCTCTCACCAAGGAGGAGCATAAGGAGTACTCTGACTTCATCGGTGACTTTGCCAAGACGCTTCAGGCTCAACTCAATCGACGGGCGGAGGCGGAGCATAAACGCGAACGTCATATGTACCTTGTGTACGCGGTTCGTGAGTGCAAGGTGCTTCAGGAGTTGCTGTTTGGTGATTGGCGAGTTTTGGAGGCTGAGGAGGGAGTTGGAGAGAATGGCGTTAAGGAAGGAGGAGATGGAAGTAAAAAGAAGGGAGGAAAGGGTGGAAAGAAGGAGAAAGGAGAAGATGGGGGCAAAATGATTGAAGGAGGAAATGAAAGCATGAAGGAGAAAGGAGAGGATGGTGGCAAGAAAGATGAAGGAGGAAATAAAGGCAAAGAGAAGGAGGAAGGAGGAAATGAAATCAAGAAGGAGAAAGGAGGAGGAATTGAAAGCAAGGAGAAAGAGCAAGCTGGAGGAAATGGAAGCAAGAAGGCAAAGAAAGGTGGAAAGAAGAAGAGGTCAGCCAAGACCAAGGGTCCAGTCGCTTGAAGACTGCAAACCCGAAGATGGAAGCTCTATTCTATTTTCCTCTTATGGGTGTTCAACTTCTCTACTGCGTTCTTTTCACGCTTTGAACTCAATGTATTATAGTCTTGCAAGGGGGGGAATTCCCAGCAATTTGAACTTTTGAGAATAGACATACTTTTCTCATAGATATAACCTTTTCTGGTTTACGAGATGTGAAGGGTTAGACTACAGGATCCTCCCGTGGCTCCATACAGTATTGTAGGTACAAGTAAAAAAGGTAAAAAGGTCTACTTTTCTCTAATTTTGACAACTCCCTTTTTCGGACAGGAGGGCACAACTTGCCTTGATAAGATGGACTACTATGTACAACACATGTACAGTACATGTACATACAGATACAAGTCTGTGTATGGACATAACACCAATCAAGTGAGTGTTAGCCGACTAACCGACGCATCTCTTCATTGTTTACCTATTCTTTTCTTATCTTGCGCCTTCTGCCGGGATGTGACGAATTGTCGTATTTCTTTCCTCAAGTGCTGATGGAGAGGTCTAGAGCATACGATAAGAGAACGAGAGAGATTTCATCAAGCAACAAACAATCGAATTTTTTTTTAGAGGGGAGGAAAGGCAAGCATAAAAACAGCAGCGTCCTGTCTTCTCTCCGACAGCCTACCATTTGCCTCGATAAAAATAAAGCAAATTTGCAGCTTAAGCCGAGCGCCAAGACACGGTTTTACCGCAGTTAAGCTCTGTTTTCCAGCTTTGTTCTCGGTCGAGAAAAGAAAACTCCTGGTTTTTTTTCGGTGGTAAAAAAGTGTCCGAGTAGTTTCAACAAATGGGCTGCCAAGATGTTGCCACAGCGGAAAAAGGCCGGGGTGGGATTGCCGTGGGTGCAGACGGAGACGCTACCACGGCTACTAACGTTTCCAGCAGTGAAATCTCCACCAACACGACCGAATGGCCTGGATCTTTGATCGCTGGGTGCCATTGAGAGACACATTGAGGCTCCACTTGTGACTGTACAGTAGATAATATGCTGATATATGCTCAGCAATCCTTCTTTTGAATGTCCGACGGCGGNTCCAGCCACGCACGCATGCTGAGAGGGAGCCGGCTAGACCAGCAGGGTACTGCATCTCCTAGGTGCTCTTCCCTGCCTGGTTCCTGGCAGATTGTTGATGGGCGGTACTTGTACAGCAGTACAGTACTGTACTGTAGTGGTGGTGATGGATGGTGGTGGTGCAATATATCGGATTAATAATGTAGCGAGAATTACAATAACGTTGACTAACTTTTTTTTTTGTGTTGACTTGGCCCGAGGTAGATCATTCATAGATCCAAGTACCAGCACTCCGGTAAATGCGACGAACCAGGAAGAAGAAAAGAAGAAGATGCTGACATACACAATCAGTACGGTAAAATCACCGCCACGAAGAGCCCAAGCACCACCAAAGCCACACGGGTTTAAGTTTACGCGGAGAAGGACCCGGGTCGTAAGCTTGAAAAGAAAAAAAAGGAAAAAACCCTTTGATGCAATTCCCAGTAACTTACACGATGCACGATAAGCCACCCTTGGACCACCATGTAAGTACTATGTATACGAAGGGTGGACGTATCCGGTGTCGGTGGCCAATGACGGCACCAAGCGTGCTCTCTTCAGCCCTGCCAATGCTCAGACTCGACGGAGTAGAGTGTGATGATGAGCAATGGACACGACCGATTTCGTCTTATCTCCGAAATTGGAAGGAGCGTCAAGGGGAAAATATCAAAATAACAATTCGCCGGGTACAGTGCAGTAAGTCACAGTAAGTCACAGTAGCGCAAGTACTGTCCCTAGGACCATGGCGGGATGTAACGATCTGCTGTGGATTCAAAATGCAGAAGAGGTTTGATGATGATGGCCTAAGGCACACGGCACAAAACGACGTCATGGCTCGAGCACCCCTGGCCATGGCGCTGGATTACTAACCCCGGCACTGCTGCCCCGCGACAAACCGAAGGGCTCGACTGGCTGGAGAGCTAGAATAGATAGGTGGATAGGTCACGGGCCCCCCGTCGACGGCTTCACTTCCTCTTGGGAGAGAAAAGGGAGAGAGAGTCAGAGAGAAAAGCAGGGTCGACGCCTCCTACTTAATGCCAGCCTCGCCCCTCATCAATTTGAAGCTTTGCTTTCAGATTCTGCATACACCTTTCTCCCTTTTCAAATCTATGAATCATCGTACCACGCGTAGTTCGACCATCTAAAAAAGGGAATCTTTTCTTCGCCACAATTTACTGACGTTGCATTGTTTACTATTTACTGTCTGTTCACAGGCATTTCCTGCCAGCCTGGGTAACAGAGATCTTTTTCACGTCAGCCATAACCATGAACGACATCGACAGGGAGATCGAGAATAACGAGCGAGATGCCTCGCCCGAGAGGTTTCCCCATTCCTCAAGTGCACAACCCACGACCGCCCGCCGATCAAGCCATGGCATCGAGCGAACCGTAACGGGGACGACAATATCCAGCTCCTCGTCAGAAGGCTCCCACCAAAGCAACCTCAGTCCTGTATCCACACAGCGCGACTTAGAGCGACATCCAACAGCGTTGAGCAGGATTCACACGGCCAAGAGTCAGCATACTGGCACCACGGGAGGTGCTTTGTCCACGCGAACCCGAGATAGCAGGCGGCCCCTGCCTGAGTTTGGTGCTGGAAAGCCCTATCCTCCTCCACTGCCAGAGCAAGAGGCGTATGTGGTCGAATTCGATGGACCAGACGATCCATTACATGCCCAGAATTGGCCGTTCAAGAAGAAGTAAGTTAGGACTTCCACCAGCTTGAAGTTATAAACCGAAGAAGACGAATAAGAAAAAGAGGAAGAGAATATAATATATAATATTCTGAGAGATAAGAACTAATACCCTTCTGCCACAGGCTCCTGACTTCTATCATGCTTGGCTATACCACCTTGTTAGCCGCATTCACCTCTAGTATCTTCTCCACAGCCACGACGACCATTGCAAAGCAATTCCATGTCTCCAGCGAAGTCGGTGTTCTTGGTCTCTCGCTCTACGTTCTGGGCTTTGCCCTCGGTCCGGTCTTCTGGGCCCCTTTGAGCGAACTTCGCGGCCGACGTCTCCCAATAGTTATCTCCATGTTTGGTTTTACCATCTTCCAGGTCGGGGTTGCCGTGGCCAAAGATCTCCAGACCATCATGCTATGTAGATTCTTTGGTGGTTTGTTTGCATCGTGTCCCTTGGCCGTTGTAGCAGCTGTCTTTTCAGACATGTTTAACAACCGGACCAGAGGATTGGCCATCACCGTCTTCTCAGTCATGGTCTTTTCAGGTCCGTTGCTGGGTCCGTTTGTTGGAGGCTTTATCGTCGAAGGCCATCTGGGATGGAGATGGACGGAGTGGTTAACGGCTATTCTTGGCGGATCGGCATTCGTCATAGATATCCTCTTCCTCGAGGAGACATATCCACCCGTCATCCTGATCTCAAAAGCAACCGAGCTCCGCCGAAGAACCAAGAACTGGGGAATCCATGCTAAGCAAGAAGAAATCGAGGTTGATTTCCGAGAGTTGATCACCAAGAACTTTTCCCGTCCAATGCGCCTCCTGTTTACTGAACGTAAGTGTTTACCTCCCCTTTTCTTTCAATGAAAGGACATATTTAAATCGAGAACTACATACTAATATTTATCATCAGCAATCGTGCTGCTTCTCTCAATCTATATGTCATTTATTTATGGCCTCCTTTACCTCTTCCTATCGGCCTATCCTATCGTCTTCCAGGAGATTCATGGCTTTAGCCCTGGAGTTGGTGGACTCCCCTACTTTGGCATGGTCGTAGGCCAACTTATAGCTGCTATCTACATCATTCTAACCCAACCTTCCTACAACCGCAAACTAGCAGCAAACAACGATGTCCCTATCCCTGAATGGCGTCTCCCACCCGTTATTGTCGGTGGTGTTTCCTTCTCCATTGGCCTCTTCTGGTTTGGTTGGACAGGATACACAAAAGACATCCACTGGATCGTGCCCACGCTTTCCGGACTCTGCACCGGATTTGGCTTGCTGGCTATTTTCCTACAGGCCTTGAACTACCTGGTCGATGCTTATCTCATGTTCGCTGCTTCTGCCATCGCCGGCAACACCTTCCTCCGTTCGCTCGCTGGCGCCGGCTTCCCCCTCTTCAGCCAGTACATGTTTGCGTCCCTCCATGTGAACTGGACTGGGACGTTGCTCGGGTGCGTTGCGGCTGTCTTGGTCCCTATTCCAATCATTTTCTACTACTACGGTGCCGCTATCAGGAAGAGAAGCGCCTTTGCTCCTACGGCATCGGAGGAGAACTTTGATGATGATGATGCTGATGAAGTACCCCGACCCGTTGATCTAGAGAAGGTACGGACCGGCTCTCAGAGAGGTGTTACTGTTTAAAAAATTTCCACCACCATCCTCGCACCAAATCAAATTCTACCTACTCAATCCCGGGTTGTACCATACCCAGATACCCTTCATATCATTTATCTAATACCTAATGGCCATTTTCCCGTCCACATTCTGTTTCTCCCCCTTGTTGTTACTGTTTTTTTTTACACTTGCGAGGCGTTTCGGTGGATGATTCCAATGGCAATGATTGATTGATTGGAATCAAAAAGAAGAAAAGAGAAATTTTGGGCATATTATCACCCTGCAAACAAAATATCGTTTCACGGCGTAATGAAAAATTAGACCTTGGAACATTTTGTGTTTTGTCTTGGTCTCTGGAATTTGAGAGCGGGTTTATATATACATTTTCTGGGGGGGGNTTGGGTTTAAGGGTTGGATGACGGATTATGTCGGGTATGAAAGTATATATATATATAATTTTTGTGTCACGGCAGATTTTGTAGTTCAAAAATAAAAATAATGTCATATATATATAGCATATCACATCATATCATAATGGATCAAAATAAAACAAAACCTTTAATCATGAAAAAACAAAACATCCCTGTTTGTCAGATTCGTCAACCGTAGAGGGTATAATTATATAAAAATCATTTAGTTTCTCATAAAATAATCTAGCATACGTTAACCCCCCCCCCTAAATACTACATAACATGCTTTATGCGCTATTCTTTGAATCTAGCAAAATCAGGGTAATAATTGATGATGGTAGTAACCAACTCCCACCCCCCACAAAACAAAAGTGTAATACATTAGATTTCATTTACAGCATCACCATTAACTCCTCCGTCCGGCTCTGAAGATTCGACATGCTCCGCATACCCCCCATCCTCTCCACCAGTCGTAGCAGTAACAGCAGCAGAGCTACCTTCAGTGGTAGATGCTTCCCCCCCTGGTGGTTCAGGTATTACCCCGTTCATCCTCTCCCAAACCTCTCGTCTAATCCTATCATCTTTCGCTTTCCTTGCCCTCTCGACTTCCTCAAACCCGCCCGACTTCTTCAACCTGCCTTCTTCGACAAAACTCCCGAGTTCCTTCTGGAACTCACCACCTCGTCGACTCTCCAACTCTTTCTGTCGGAGCTTTTCCGCGCGCTCAATTGCCTCGACTCGGTTCTCGTGATTTGGCTGTAAGGCTCGCACTTCATCTAGCACGCCTTCTTTTGCAGCCGATGGATCAGCGGCCGGATGGACGTGATTTAACAACGACCGCGTAGGTCGTGCATCCTTCATCTGCTCCTTCGTAGCTTGCTCTACCAGCGCGAATGTCTGTGCGGCCTTGTCGAGATCATCCTCCAAGTCTGCCGCTAGGTCTTCTTGCATCGTCATTTCCTCACGGTCGTTGCACACGGTTTCTAACTCCTTCTCCCAGATCTTGGTCCAGAGTGGCCGTTCGCGTTTCAAGAAGTCTTGCATCTTCTTCAACTCCTGCGTAGCTTGAGCAATATCCTTGGCTACGTTCTCAAGTTGTCGCGGGAGTGGACGCACACCGCGGAGGACAACGTCTTTACGGAGATCTTCCACGACATCTTGTAAATCATCGACTTGGCCAACAAGTTTGTCGGAGTCTTCGCTAAGGGACTTCTTGCCAGAGTTGACATAAGCTCGTCCAGATTCGCCATCGATATGGGGAATAGCGGCCTTGATTGCCACGCTCTTGACGGAGTTTGCTTTATTGCGAATAGCTGACATAGAACTCTGGATATCCGATTGAAAGCCGGAGTAGGTTTGTCGGAGGACTGCCAGATCTCTACGGAGATTCTGAATCTCACTAAGTTGGGCTTGGCTATTAATGCTAATCGGGCTAGGAGATTCTCCGTTCGTAGGGCGTTGCGAGTCAATGAATGACACTCTCGCAGACGAAGGCGGCGCAGCTGCCAAACGAGCCATTTCTTTAGCTGCATCTTGTTGGCGATCCGATACCCTCTGTATTGTAGCTTGTTGATCATCAAGCGAGACCTTTACGCTCTCAACTATTTTCTTTAACCCTCCGATACCATCGTCGATATGACGTTTGACTTCGTCTAGAATCTCTATATTGAGAACTAAAACTGAGCGGTCTTTAACATCACTCATATCCTCAAGTTCATGCCGAACTCCAGATATAGGATCCTGGATGTAGATTTCTGGCAAGTCAACTCCGTTATTGTGTGTATTCCACGCAAATTTCTCAATGAAAGCGAGTTGTAGTCTCGCCATAGTTAAGCCCTTATATCCATCTGTAAGAACAAATTTCTTTACTTTGGTTTTATACTGAAGGAAGATTGTTAACTCTCTATCCGGAGGTGGTGGAGAATCTTCTGGTGTAAATTGTCTTTCTTGAGTGGATGGGGGTGGGATTTCTTGTCTTTGTTGTTTAGTCTCGGGTGATCGCTGCTTCACAGGGCTTAGTTCTTCAGATGATGGTGGTATAGGCGGTAGAATATCAATGGGCGGTCCCCTTAGAGTGGCACTCGGTGCTTCAAAGTCTACGGCTGGTTGTCGAAGTTTGTCATCTGGGGTCTTCGCAGTAGGGCTATCAGATGCGGGTAATTCAGTAGGAAGTTGAATAACAGGAGTTTGAGTTACGATCTGGGAGGTACGGTTGGCTGTGGAGTTCTGGCGGCCGTGATTCTGCTCTCCTCTGTTTTGAACAGCTCTCATGGATTCCCTTGATTCGTAACGCCCTCTGTTTGGGATGGGAGAATTTTGTGTTGGAAGCATTGGGACACCGTTAGGCGAAGCCCCAACAAGTTTAGATATTTGGTATTGTGAATATCGTCTTGAAGCACGACGCTCCAAATCTCCACCTTTTTGTAATGCTGCAAATGCATTTTGTTGTTTTGGAGGAGGAGGTGGCGGAGGGAAATTATCCACGTTAAGATCCGCAGAGCCGGGTCGAGCGGGGGGNTTTTACCTCATCTCCAGGATAAGGTGGAAGGACAGGTATATTTTGCATACTAGTGCTTGATATAGAGGATTGATCGGAAACCAGCGAACCTCGAGATTGATCCCTCGGAGGAACCGCTCTTTGGTGAGTAGATGCTGCAGATGACATTCTTGGAGGCACCTGATTTGGAGGCGAAGTTGGAGGTGAAGTAACGGGACCATCCACCGCACCATCTGCCTGGTGTTCATTGCCCAGCCCTTGATCCAGCATTGACATAGACCCGGAATTTCCACTTCCTTGGCTGCTAACACTTGAAGTCCTCGGCGCTGGTCCATCTGGTGATGACATAGACCCTTCTCTTGACTGTTTCTGCCGTAATTTCTGCTGCTTCCGCTTCAAGCCATGCAATAAGTTGATGATAATGTCTCGGATCTTTGGTAAATATCGCTCCAGACTTTCCACGCTCGCTTCCTGGCTGAGTGTCGATTCTAAGATGTCGCGCAAAAGCTCAGGAACGTTTCCCAGATCAGAAGTATCAACGTTTATTGCAGTGAATGCTCGACAGGCAATATTGAACTCGTAACCTAACCGAACGTAGACGTCTGAGACCTGTGTGTCCGTCGCTTGATGTCGGGACCATTGTGTGAGAGTTTCGAGCAGCTGTTTGGTGGCGACGAGTAGATGGGTGACGCTCTTTTCTATTTGCGACAGAGGAGGTGCTGCGTGATTACTGGCGGCTGAGGAGTTCTAGAGAAGAAAACATGTTAGCTTTTGGGTATTGTGTAGAGCCGGATTTCAAGCTTGCTGATTCTACAGCCGTCGCACATACATTCAGCCTCCTACTTCCAGTACCGTTTTGAATAGATCTTCCAGAGGCCGACGATGCCCTCGGCTGAATGGAGCCTGATGTAGGCGATATCGCTCGCACTGGGACATTTGGAGGCGGTCCTGGGTCTGCGACGGGCGATCTCCTCTGGACAGAGCGCTGGGAACCCGACGGCGCCTGCATTCTCTGCGGCTTCGGCTTCTTCTTCTTCTTCTTCTTCTATACTACGATTCTCAGGCGTGCCACAAGCTCATGGACTGGAAAACGAGGATTCTGGCGGGCGAGGCAGCGTGGGCAGAAGGAAATCAGTATACGGTATTATGCTGGAATCTCGGGGTAGGTTTAAGGTTTCCGTGGTCCCTACCAAATGCGGATAAGGCAATACGGATGTGAGGTTTTGGCCCGAGCTCTCACAATGCCCCTTAGCGAATAATGATACCCAAACTAACCAAAGTTGTATGGATGCAGAGACTATCGGAGGGAGTCACATCACATCACACACACGACCATATCGAACCCGATCGCAACCAGTGTGATTGGTTGCTATAGACACACTTTGTATCGGAAGGCGCAGAAGAAGTGATTGTTGCTCAGCTTTAGTGCTTCTACTGAATTTCTTTGTCCCTTTTGGGCCTTTTGGGCCTTTTGGGTCTTTCTTTCTATTTTCGTACGCGCTGGTTACTCAGCAGCCATAACATTGTGGCTGGTGCTTGCAGAAGAGGGACTAACTTGAATAGGGTTTCCAGCCCATGTGCATGTGTCCATCGTGAGAGTTATTAGTTATTATCGTTATCGCAAAAGTGTGTCAATCAGTCATAGAGTACATGTACGTCCGTATTTCGTACATATTTGAGCAGCCACCGATCTAAGATTACCAGACAAGAGCGCCGTTGCAACCGTGATGGCCACGTGAGTGCTACATAGTGATAAGACGGCTGACTGTAGGACACACTTGACTTTTCTATAGATATCGAGCAAAACTCGGTTGCTTTTGACTTTCTACTGTGTAGAATAAATTAATCGATTTTGCATAGCCACATCAAATCTAGCTCTCCCAGCCACAATTCGGGCCTTGAAACGATCTGGCCTCTCGCTGACGACCTGACAACCGCACAACTTTGGGTGGAATCAGGTGCTCGGCCTGAACGGTCAGGTTGAAACATGCTTGAGATGCGCCAAACCTCATCTGGCAAGGTGAGTCTGGAACTGGGCCGGTCCACAGAGGATCCCCCCGATTGGCTTTTTGACGTGACTGTGCCCCGTACGGATTTGCACAAGTTGTTTCATCTATCATCAACAGCAAGCTCAAGCTTTTTTGTTGGGGGGGCTTTAGGGGTCCTACCGGTACCTCATCATTACAGCAGAACTCGATGTGTCTGTCTCTTCCAGATATGATCGTCAGCAACGGAGACATCTTGAAGCCTGAGTGCCAAGCGCTAATAATTATCTGCTGCTTTAACTCGAATTGAGTGGAAGCAAAGTTTAGCGCTCGTATCTGCCCTCTCACCTGAGAAGGCATGTGCTTTCACGTGTTGCTGCCTCGGGTAGCAGCGCTGTGTGCCTTGATAACCGCCAATCCGTCAACGCCCAACTCGATGTGTACAACTACGTGAGGTGGGAAAGCTCCCCTCCCCTTGGGATTCTCCTCTCGCAAGCTGGTGCAGTTCTTTGGTAAAGCCTTAAATATATGTAGAAGAAGTGAAAAAAAAAGCAACTGCGGGAATGATCGAGGCAGCATCGTGATTAGACTTTTTTTTTTACCCCTCGGAAAAGTAGCGCCGGATGAGGCACAGCTAAATTCGAATACTGCTCACGCAATCAGCCGGCCAAGGTTCATCCGCAGCAATGAATGAATGAGTCTGCCGTCATCTGCGCTGACGGAAACGTCTGTGCCAACAAAGGTCGTTGGTCTTTTTCTTTTTCTTTTTTAGAAAAAGAAAGAAAAGAAAGGATACCGGCAGTTCAAAGACAAAAAAAGAACAAGGCACTAATCATCTGCAAGTAAGGATGATGCACATTGAAAATCATTTGGCGTTGTCTTGTCTTGTGTTGGTTGTGTTTTTCTGTCAATGTTAGAGCCGCTCTGCTTTGTGTGGTTTGTTGCTTCAGGCTAAGCCTCCCTTCTCCCCGGAAAAGCTCCCAGACCCAGAATTCTTTTGTGTGTGTGTGCGTGTACTGTGGTATGTGTGTGGTCGTGGATGCATCTGGAAAAGCATCAGAGCACAGGAAACTAGGAAGCTTCTGCCCTACCTCGAGGCTTCCTGCACGCCTCGCATCCTGGGCCTTTGGGGTTGAGTGACAGCAGCAGTAGTCGGCGAGGTGCCTGCACCAGACGATCCACACCCGCGCCCATTGTTCGCTGCTCTGACTTTGCTCGACAGCAGCTTGGGCGAGCTTCTGACGGGGAAGGCAAGTGTCGAACTGTTGACCGTTGGGATGGGACAAAGGATCCATGCCCTAAGAATATTGAATGGGTCAAACGTCTCTTTCCCATCCTGCTTAATTATCCTGCCCATCGGCGCCCGTCGCTGCCCCAGGCCGCCCTCCACACCAGCGCCCAAGTTGGCAAGGCGGCCGCTGCAAGGGTGCTCGAGCTTGGCCCATTCCACTCGGTGGTTGTGCCCACCCAAGAGAGAGAGAGAGAGCAAGTCCTACTGTAGGCTAAGCGGTAGTCTGCNGGCCGGGAACAGAGCGAGAGACCAGAGAGACACAGAAAGGACTGACAGAGCAGTGAGAGACGACACACCTCGACAATCCTCCCACCTACTTACTAACCTACCTCTCTTCGTTTCTCCATACCGTCACTTCGACATCCTCCTTTACCCCCCCGTCTCCTTTCCCATCCTCCAATATTTTCCACAAACCGCTCGCCTGTTGCGGACGTTTGATGGCCAGCCTGGGTGCAAGCAGAGAAAGGCGCAGCTTTGAGTAGTTTTCCATTCGTGTCGTGGCTATTCTTGTTTTTTTNCTATAATAATTTTGAAGTTCTGTTGTTGAGCTCGCGCACATCGCTTGCTCGTCCGATCCCCAAATTTGGCCCTCGCCCATCCTCCATTCCATTACCTTTTCGACATCCCTTCAATCCGCCGGCAGATTTCTGCGCCCGTCAGAGCCCTCGGTCTGCAGGTCACACACGCTGGTGCAGCTCGATTAGGCTGTGGTCAGAATTGGCTACGCAGCATTTTCGACTCTTCCTGAGGTGAGATCTCCTCCTGCCCTCCTGTCTCCTCTCTCCTCTCTCTTCTCCTCTCCACCTCACATATTCACTCCGAACCTCGAATCTCGAGGTCCGGACTCGCCAAAGGACGGTGACCGCTTTCACCCGCAGATGGCTTCAGAATATGCTGACTTCTTCTCTGGCTGTTCAGCTTCGGATTTTACACAAGGAGCAGGCTTACACCGAAGACCAACAATTCCGGGTCATCCTGGTACCCTATAGTTGGTACGGTGGCATTGATCAGTAAACTGCATACGTGGGATTCTCCATCAATAAGGTGAGCCATTCAATGTTTTTTTTTGCTATACTAGAGCTGTCGTGATGTGCTTCACGCCCAACATCCGGAAGTCGGTAAATGGCGCGTTACTTCGCGTCCCCTCATCTTCACCTTCTACTTCTGTTCCACAATCTCCATCATCAACCCAATCCTATGCATGCTAATTACTAGTCTACAGTGTTGTTGAAGCTCTCGAGTCTTGACGTCGTCATCTTGCAAAGGTGACGGCTCAGGTGGCTTCCACGGTTACCTATTAGGAGAATATGGTGCAAAAGAAGCTTAATGATATGACAAACGGTGCAACCAAATACAGGGATCAGCAGAACAACATGTCTTTCCAGAGAAAGGATACTGTAGATATCAAAAGCTCGAATGCTGGTAAGGGTGATGGGAAAATGCAAAATGGTAATTGTCAAATGTCTATTTTTATCTCAATGGGATGGCTCCTAACTGGTTTAGGTAATGCAAACTCGTTCCGTACCGATAGTGCCATATCAGGAGGTAGAATTCAGGGAGAACGTGTACTACAGCCATGGGTGCCGGATACAACGGATGGAATGGATGGTGCTCTGGAGTCAACACGCATGACCTCGAATGGTGGAGCGGTTTGGGACCAGTTCGCGGAGAATGAGCGTCGTTTTGGATTAACTACGGATTATGATGAGAATATCTACACCACTGCAATTGATAAGAGTCATCCCTTGTATCGGCAGAGATTGGCGGAAGCTGAGAGAAAGGCGAGAGAGATCGAACGAAGTGCTACTACAAACGCTCATGTAGCAGAAGAGCGAGTTGCAGATAACGTTGGAGGGCCTGAGAGTGGCCTCGACGAAGAAGACAGGTGAGCTCTATCAAACCTATGTACCTATGTAGCCTGTCCTGTTTTCACTAACGTTTCGGATAGATACAGTGGTGTGCGCAGACAGGATTTCCCACCTCTCACGTCTTCGGCCAACAAATATACACCTCCCGCAAAGCGTGCGCCTTCCAAACAGGCAACTGTGAGCGGTGCACCTGTCGATCCCGCCATCATTTCTTCTCAATTGGCCCGCCCTGATAAGCTTCCCGACGGCAGCAAACCCGCGGCCACTCCAAGCGCTAAGGTGTTGAAGCCTGAGACTACGGCTGCACCCACCGCTTCCAAGCCCAGCTTTGGGATTACTGCAACTGCATCGGAAACAAAAGCCACACCCACCAACTCTACTACGCCTGCTACCAACACGCCTGCATCTGCCAGTCGAACTGCATCTCCCCAAAAGAAGCCCGATGTTGCTCCGAATGCCACTGCTACAGTTGAGCGTGATGTTGCTTCGGCATTCAAAACTTTTGCATCCCAGCAAAGGAAAAACGTGGATCAAATACGCATGACCAAAGCTAGAAATGACAAGGAGATCAAGTTGAATGATCTGAAGAAATTTGCCAATAGCTTCAAGCTCAACACTCCTGTTCCCACCGATCTAGTCTCTATCATCGCAAAAGATCCGGTAAAGCAAAAGGAAATACAAGAGAAGGCTAAGCGTAATGCGGAGGAAGCAGCAGCAAAACAACATCAACAGCAGCAACATAAAGAGCAGCAGCAGGCAGTAGAGGCCACAAAACCTGCCACTCCGGCTACGGAACCTAGACAGGCCCCGCGGGCTGCTGCCGCAACTCAAGGAACATCACCTGCTGGGGTCCCAGGCCGACAAAATCAAACCCGTGGACAAGGTTTTGGCCATCAATCTCAGTATAGCTCCCAATCATTCAGAGATCGTCCAACTCAACCTTCTCCAGCCCAACAAAGCCGGCTTGGCGGTCTAACTGCTCGGTTGAAAAGCATTGAGCAGAATAAACATGCCTCGATTCCTGTAATGCCTATTCCTGTTCATGAAACAAGAATTCCTCCAACTGGACCCTCCCATCCTGGTGATGCTAGCTTCTCTCGTCGTTCGAGCGGAGTTGCAAGTGCTCAAGGAGCAAGGTTGAACCCTAACAGCACTGAGTTCCGGCCAAGTCCGTTTGCTGCCACATTCAATCCGAATGGCAACCCAAGTTCTACATCCAGTCCTCGTTCTGCTGTGAACACGGTTCAGAGCCATCCTACTCCTCCAGTGTCCGCGTCGTTGCTACGTCGGAAACCCATCCCTGAGGCAGAGAGACCGTCGCCTAAGACCAAGTTCAACGCATTCGAGCATATCAAGACGATCAAACCAGGCCCAGAAAAGAACTGGAAGGCAACTGGTGGTGTTAAGCCGGCTTTTGACACTCCTCCCACATGGAGGCAGCTTTCAGAGAACGAGAAGCCTGATTCTACCATGAATCTAACCTATACCAAACTTTTTGAGATGACTCCTTTCCCAACCCAGGCGATACCTATTCCAGCTCCACATGTTGTTCCTCAACCCCATCAACATCAGCTACCGTTCCATTTACAACAAGGTGTACATAACTTGCCACCACGCCAATCTCCTCGTCAACCACCAATGAATCTTCATAGTAATCAACATGCTCATGGACCTTCTCCTCAGTTCGTGCCTGATGAACATCGCATGATGCCATCCCATTCCGCTCAGTCATTTGCATCCCCACGCCTTCAGAATGCCACGATGGCATATCCTTCTCCTATGAACCAAGCTGCACAGCTTGCTTACAATCCTCAGATGATGCCATACCATGGTGGTGCTCCACCAATGTCGCAGTATCGCTCACTTTCCCAGAGCCACCAATTCATGCCCCCTCAACCGCAATTCGGTCCAGCGATTATGATGAATGGTCCAAATAACGGCTTCATGGGCCCGCAGATGGGTCCTGGTCCTCAGATGATGTACCCGCCTACCCAGGGCCACTTCATACCACCTGGTAACGGTCATCCCCCTGTTATGCCTGGTGTTAATGGATACCCAAGTCCTGGACGCGGTGCTCCAATGATGATTAGTCAAGGCTCTCAACAAGGTCATCAACAACCTATGTACGGCATCAATGGTATGAGTCCTGGCCAGCAGTACGGGACTCCGATATATGCTCAGCCTCAGCCTGGTCAACGTGAGTACCCTCTCTCCTTTCTACAAAACTGGTGGTAACGTAAACTGACAACCGGCAGTGCCCATGCGTGGATACCCTCCTCACCAACAATTTGGAACCAGTCCACAGCAAATGCATCAGTATGGTGCACCACACAGAAACAATAACCACCCAAATGGCAACTACAATAACAAAAACTATCAGTCGCACGGTCCTCACCAAAACGGACCGCCGAGCAACCAAGTCCCAGCTGGCCCTCAAACTCGAGGTCCGGAGGGCAATGAAGAGGCCAAATGATTGGCCTAGCCTTTTTTATTATATATTTGCTCCACATTGTCTGGGGTGGGCCAATGTGGGATCAGGCATACAGGAAGACCCTCCGCAGATGTCGCCACCTACTTTTCACCTGGGCTCCTACTTCATGTTTAACCTGATTGAGACGGCGTGAGCTCTTGGATTTTGCTTGAATCACTACCAATGGGACCGCCAACAAAGCGAGCATGTGATGGTGATATATTGTCACATTCTATAAAAAACATTTATTGGTGGGTCTTCAGTTTTGCTTACAATGGCACACATCCTGTTTATGGGGAGATATCTGATGCCGATGATCAGAGAAGGCCTACGATGTCTACACGAACTGCTTCATTCGACAAGATTGGACATTTCGCCAATCCGAAGTGTAACCAGCCTGGGAGGATAGGGAGGGACCATATCCACTGCCGAATTCTCTATCTGGAGATTCAGCATGGACAATGGCGAAGCTGAACATATTTGGTAGAAGATATCGTAGGGAAGAGATGGATGGATGGATAAATGGGTGGATGGGCGGTTTTGCTTGGGAGATTAGGTGGTTGTGGTGGAAGGGGGGTGATGCGGATTTTCATGCTTCGGTATGCTTTTGTACTTATAGCTTTAGGTCTATCAATACCCTTCCACCCGTCCAAGTGCTCTTTTATCCTCGCAGTCCTGGATATGGAAAAGATAAGATCTTCCTCATCAAACTAGCGATCCTGCGAGGAGGGAAATGCGGAGTGCGTAATTTGACTGCCATGGGGACACGAAGAGTAGGGATCATGACTTGAAATGGAAGGACTATATTTATCGACGCAGAGAATAAATGATTCTGGCTGTGGAATGAAGGAGAAGAGGTGTCGTAGCAGTCTAAAATCTTCGGCTTACACACATTGTAAGCACCTAATTAAAGGCCACCAAAGTTATGGAGCTTGACACCCTCGAATGGCGTGTTTATAAGTTCCGAAAGGTACGGGTACAGTAAGCTATGCAAACTAATTAAAGACGACATGCGTAAATTATGAAAAAAAAATTTGTTACTGTAGAACTGCGAAAGATCGAGATCCGGTTTTTTTTTTTTTTTAACGTGCAACAAGAATTGGATAGGATAGAAGGGGAGTGTGTTGCGTATTAAAAATAGCAACACACACAGCAACAGGGATGCGATTCCAGCGGAGCGGCACCCAAAAACTAGAGGTTCACATACAGTAGATTACGAGTTTTTACGTCTCTTTTGGGGTAGTACGAGATGAAGACGGGATGATGATGATGGCGACACCCAGCAAAACAAGAAAAGCTTTTATTTTTTTAAATTTTTTTTGGTGCTACTTCAGCCTTATGCTAGATATGGGTTTCTTCAACAAATTCATCAGATGAAAAGTACAGTTTGTGGTGGTTGTGTGGTAAGATCTATTCGACATTATTGATTCCTGGCGCGGCCGCAAAGACGGCAGAAGGGGCGGTCCCCTTAGTTCGTTAGGGATTGCTATTTCGAGGTGAAAGTGATGGTGCCGTGGGTGCCTATTGGCCGTGATCACCCCCTCCCATCATTTCAACCACATCAGGGACCGTCTGGCTGGCAGCTTGGGGAGGGGGCCTGATCATCCACAGCCGTCAGCCGCAAGCCAGCGAGTCCAATTATGGATTTCAACTTCTCTCCCTTCGCTGTTCTCTTGTCCTGTTTGGATATTCTTGGAACTTTGCGTGTCTCTGCTACTGACACCTATTCATCCAAATCTCACTGCTTGCGATCAAACTAATACGTCAGCTATGATGTGGGCCCTGGATGTGGCTTTGGTGTAAGGCATACTCACTCGGTCTCAGTCCCGAATAGTAACAGCAGCAGCAGCCTTACGCGCTGACCAGTAGACGGCGTCGGGGGAATCAGCAAAAAGTCACTCGTTTTATTGAGCAACAAGACTGGATCATAATCGACACGAATTGCGGAGACTTCAACTGACGTGAGCGAGACTCTCTATCAAATACGCGCGCGAAAGGTACTCGATTGGCGATTCAAGCTCTGTTTTTGATTGCGCCAGTTCGGAGAGGTCGCTGGAGAACTGCACCCACTTCTAGACGGCCTACGTTGGTATTTGGAACCACTTTCCTGCCTTCCGTTTCTAGGCCCAGGGACTTCCTTACAACCTTCGCTTTTGGCTGATCTGCAGCTCGCACGGAGGAGCTGCAGGAATGTAGAACGATCGCTTCACCTAATCGTCATTCACATCCACGAATTCAGGCGAGATTACACTTGGTTATGGCCTCTCATGGGTCTGGAGATGGGCTCCCATGGGATGCGCACCTGCCGAGCCCAAAGGACGAGCACCTTTTAACACATCGAATGTCGAGTATATCAGATATCAGTTCGATGTCGTCACCGCCGCTGCCTAGCTATCGAGATTCAATGGTATCGCTCCAATCTCCAGCAGAAGATTTGTCTTCATATTCGGATGGACGAAGGAGCGGCAATAATGATAGTCGCTCGCCGTCGGCGAAGGCAGCGGAAAGTACTGGAATGGTAGAGCCTGAAAATGGAAAGAAACAAGAGATTCCAACGTCCAAACATCCAAAAATACTTCGCCCGAGAATTGTGCCACTTGAAGATGCGCAACGTCGACAAAGCCGAATAGCAACGCTTCCAGATTCACTTAAGATTACAACCCCAGTATCGCCTGCTTCTAGGGGATTCAATCCGTTTTCCAGATTCTCCGGTGGTTCCTATGAAGCTCTGTCCCCTTCTGCGGGCTCGTCACCCAAGAATGCCTCTCAAAGGAAAACATGGGGTGCATACTCGACTAGAAGGAAAGCATCAATCCTGGCAAAACGATCAATACCAGAAGATGAGATAGACATGGGCCTGCTTAGTAGTGCTATGCCGTTCGCGACCCAGAAGACATCATATAGCCGCGTTGGAGAACATGATGAGGAAAATGAACCAGATGATATCGTTGGAGCGGGATTCGATATTTCGTCATTCGAAGGCCCAGATCTCCTAAAGATACACAAACAAGAGGCCCAAGGAATTCTTACTGGGGGGTTAGGTCAAGGAATCCAACCAGAAGTATCAATAAGAAGTGCTGACTTGGTTGCCTCTTCACCTATATCTCCAGTTGCATTATCGCGAAAGGGGACATTCCGCAACCCTGGACTCTCAAGAGCTCCAACGCTGCGGGACTTGGGACAGCACGAGGCAAATAAACGCGGCGAAGTAATTGAAGTTATCATGGAAGAGGAGGGGCTGCCTGTAGATATAGGTTCGTTTGCGGGCGACAATGCAATTCCCATTGATATGGATCTAGAATCGCGGAAAACTTTTCAGACTGTGAAGTCCAATCCGACTTTTCAATCCTCGAAAGTGGAGGTCTTCTACCCCCAGGCCAATTGGAAGCCATTCACCATGCGCTGGCCTTACCTGAGTGCTCTTATTCTTATTTCCTTCACCCTAGCCGGTGCTCAGGAATACCTATACCGGAAATCGATCCACACACCTCTCTACGAATTTCACAGAGCTGCGGATCTTAAGACCTGGGATTACTTTGTCTTCAGGTATCTACCAACCATGGTTGCAGTATCCTTTGGCGTACTGTGGCAGGTTACGGATTTTGAAGTGAAGCGTCTAGAGGCATATTATCAACTATCGAAGGAAGGGGGTGCTTTAGCTGCTGAGTCCATCAACGTCGACTACATCACATACTTCACCTTACTGAGGCCCGTACTGGCCCTGCGATTCAGGCATTATGCCGTCGCTATTTCATCTATAGCAACATTAGTAGCAGTATCTGTTGTGCCGACACTACTGACTGCATCAGTCATTCTGACACCAGATCGAGCTACAAGACAAAATGATCCAGAGGGCCTCAAGCAGATATGGATTCAGGCGGCATTTTCCCGCACCCTTAGCGTCATCTTAATTGTAATAGCGATCTTGGGGTGCGTTCTAATGTGGCAGCTCCAACGACGACGATCAGGCCTTGTAAATGATGTTAAAGGTATTGCTGGAATCGCGGCAATGGCTAATCGAAGCCATATTTTGATGGACTTTAAGGACATGGACACGGCCACTCCAGAAGAGATCCATCAGAAACTGAAGAAACATCGATACGTTTTGCAGAACTCCTCGATCGCTCCAGACGACAAAGTGCCTTTAAGCAAACAAGAACAAAACAGATATGACCAGCACAAGAGAGGCGACAACCCGCACCCGCTCATGCTTCGATTATCAGCTGGAATTCCGTACATTCTGGGAATGGCAGCCTTTTTGGTCTTGATCCCGTTTATTCTATTCACCAAGGCCAACGTGGTCACGGATAAGGCTCCGTGGCTTTTGACGGCGATCACAATTCTTATTAAACTAGCATGGAGTACTCTTGAAAACGATGTACGAATGATGGAACCATTCTACCGCCTCTCCCTTAGACACGCATCTCCCAAAGTGTTGACACTGGACTACACAGCCATGGCCTTTGGCTGGACGCCAATCCGAGCGTTTATCAACGGCCATGTCCTCGTTGGACTCGTCGGATTAGGCTCTGTGCTCGCCGAAATCCTCACTGTTTGTGCAGCCACTTTCGGTGGCGTTGCTGGAATTGACTTTGCCCATCCAAACGCTGGTCCATCTGACAAGAATCGCAGTGCCATTGACGCCGGAGAAGAGACATTCCTCTCCTTTTGGGTGTCATTCTCCCTATCCATCTTCATTCTCGCCTACTTATGCATCGTCGCATGTATAGTCTATTCCCGTCGCCGCCATCCCTTCTTACCACGGCAGCCAAATACCATCGCTTCGATCCTTGCCTTTATTCATCAGTCCAAGATGCTTTATGACTTTGTGGGCACGGAGAAGATGAATAATGATGAGATGGTTAAGAGGTTAGTTGGCATCCAGAAGACGTATGGTCTTGGTTGGTTCAAGGGCCGAGACGGGGAAATGCATTGCGGTATTGACGAGGAGGAGTTGGCTCGTGATTATTCTCACGGAAAGGATGCTAGACATGCTACCACGCCTTGGAGTTCTAATTGGGGAGAGTTATAATAATATCTCTCCCTTTTGCTTTTGCTTTTGCTTTTGTTTTTGTTTTTACTGTGACGTTAGCATACGGGATATGGTGTTATAGATATATAAATTCGGGGCTACTATCTACGGTTTACATGGATAGTCAAAGGTTTTGATATACCTACGTAGAAAGTTCTTAAATGATGTGAATATTTTTATTACAATATATATGAAATTATTGTACAGTATACAGAATAGAACGTGTTCAGTACAGTATAGCGTGCATGGGGCTTAACGTAAAGGGACTGACTAGAAAAAAANCCAGGTCCCCAAAATACAATTCTCATTTTTCCAAAAATTTACTCCATAACACTCTCCTTCGACCGGTCCGCACCAACCCCAACAACCGCATTCTGATGTTCCAGAGTCGCAACATGGTGCGCCCTCCGTCTCGCATCAAGATACACCATGAACTGGGAATACGTCTCGGGAACAATCTTCAAATCCCCATCAACCTCAAACGTATAATTAAACATCCCCGTCGGCTTCGTCTCCCCGTGCTCGATGTTCCGGATCTTGGAATCCACCCGCACTTGGATCCTCGTACGACCCGCCGGACTGGCCTTGACGTCGTCCTGGCCTTCGATCAAGGGCGAATCTGTGTAGGCTACCGTTGCTGTCAGGTACAGGACGCTGCCGACGGGGACGGGGTTTTCGAAGGTCGAGGGGTCCAGGGCGATGAATGTTGGGCGGGAGTGCGAGATTGAGCTCGCGCAGGTGAAGGCTAGCTCGAAGGTGGTTTTTAATAGGAAGCCGCCGAAAATCATGAAGTTGTGACGGTTGCGGTATTGTGGCTGCATCAGTTGCACGGATTGGATGGAGGTGGATTTCATGTAGAGGGCGTTGTGGGGTTTGCGGGCTGGGGTGTTGGGGTCTGGTTGAGTTTTTGTGTTAGTGATGGTTAGTTGAGGGTTTAGATTTAGGATTTAGTTAGGGAGAAGTAGGGACTGACCGTGGTAGTCTAGTTGACGGAGCCAGAGAGCATGGATCAAGTCTGATTCCTCGTCATTTGGAGTCTGCTTTAACAAGGCTCTCTTCGCCAGGCTCTTTTTCATGTTGTAATTCTCCTGGCCCTGGTTGAACAACCTCTTTTCCTCTTCGGTCTCGGCCGTGAGAGGAGCGATGGCTACTGGCTTCTTCGTGGCTGGATCGAGGGAGACCTTCATGGTATTAGTTCCATGCTTCTTTCGTGAAAATATACAAAATATAAAATATATATAATTACCATGGTAAAGGCACAAGTCACGAGGACATCCTCCTCCTTGACTTCCTCACCTTCCTTCGGTGCTGTCGCTACCTGTAAGGAAACTTCCATACTGCTCCTCCCCGTGGCAAACGTGACCTGTCCACTAAGTTCCAAATCACAGATGGTGCTGAGTGGACGTTTGATTGTGATCCGATCGACGGCTGCGGTAACAGTCATGACGGACTCTCCGGTGTGCTTATACGAAACAACACCAGCGAGAGCATCTAAGTCCATGAAGAGGGTACCCAATCGGATATGTCCTGAGGAATTGATGTAAGAATCCAAAAGATATGGTTCTCTTGCCAGAGGGAGGATCTAGGATAATGTTAGTTAATTAAACTGGAAGAATGTGTAGAGTTTTTTTTTTTTAGATTTTAGATTTTAATTCTTATGTTTTTTTTGTTTGACTTACAACACGGTGATAGCTATCTTTCATGGATTTCGGAGACAGGTCTCGAGCCACCTTCTCAGTCGATATGGGCTTCTCATCTTTACCTTCTTCCCGCTCCCTTAAGGCCTGGATATACGGTTTCCGTACCCTCATTGCGGTCAACTCCCTGTATACTCCATCGGTTCGGAAGGCTGGATGAGAGGAAAAGGCTCTTCTTAGCTGCGATGTCCTTGGAGGCTGTGAAAGCATGCGAAGGCATGATGGTAACCTCGATGACTTTATTAGTAGTCTTTCCATCTTGGTTGCTAGAATATAGCGCTGGTTTTCATCAATTGACTTCTCAATGGATCCGTAGATTTTGTGTTGATGACGTTGATTTCCCAGATTCAGCTGTTATCGCTTCCGGCCCCACACAGTTTCTGTACTGTTTTCACAGTACTTTTCACGGTAGTTTTAATTGAAGTTTTACGATGTAGGTACTGATGCTGAAGATATGAGCAGTACTCATAACACGGTCAAATAAGTGGTCATAAAAAGTATTTAACGATGAGTAACAGTGGTAGCCAGGCTAGATAGACTACAATCTAACTTATTTGTAAATGCTTATTATATCGATTGCTAGCGAATCTAGAGTGAACAGTAATAAGCAGCATGCATCTACTTTAAAAATCATCTAAGCTGCTACACTCATGATACTTACAAGCTTTACTAGGTGTCAATAATAACTAGATAGTTAGATAAAACATAGAAATCCAGGATGCTAATAGATATTGAGAATGACACGTGACACTTGACACGTGACATTAATCTACAAATATGGTGGGTTGTGCCTTTGATCTAAAATAGACGTTGTCCAGGGACCGGGATACAATACACCTCAAAAATCCAAGATCGCTACTCATCCGCATCTTCAGATTCAAATTTGAATGATCTTGAATGAGATTTTCGTTGTTTTATTTCTGGATGCAGACACAATCGCTCTGAGACGCACACAGCTTCATCTGCAAGGTCGCAGTTTGAGATGGGGAGGGAGAACCAGGATTCGTTCATCCCTAAACATGACTGGATGGACCGCTAATTAGACTTTTCATGCAGCGCTGGCAGCGACTACCAAGTAAACGGTCTGGAGGCGATCTGCTCTAACGTTTCATCCCCTAATAATTACATATATGGAGACGTGGGAGGCTACATAGGATTGATCAATTGAGTGGATGGTTGACTGCACAAGCTGGGCGGTCCAGTAGATGGGCTCTTTTTCTTGTGACCGTATTTATGATCCATTCATTCTGTGGAATCATGGAATTATGAAAACAGGTTGAGCGCAAGACGCAGGATCCAGTTTCGTATTGCTGCGACCGAAGGCTGATACGAGCCTAGCAGCCAAACGGGCCTGGTTCTTCGCCCGTGCTGGTGTGGATTGGAGCTGCAGAGAGGCTGTGCAGCGACAAAAGCTTGGCCCCCAGAGATCGGAAAGCGGTAATTAGGAGGATCAGGGAGAGTGGCAGTAGTAGTGATGGAGGAAGACCGACTGGAAATTAGCACTTGCGCGTCCAGCAGCTCAGACACAACTGGTGTTGCAGGATATGACGCTCATTGCTGCTTGCTTGAGTCGATGGTGGTTGGATCTTCACGACAAGCACGCGATGTCACGATTACCGCAGAAACCGTCGGATAGAGCAGAAGAGATGGAGGTCATCAACTGGGCCAATGCTAATTATTATTAGTCTTTAAGGAGTGAGAAGGACGAGGTCTGGAATCAGCTCTACTCATGCTGTGGCTTGACCCATCATCGAGACTTAATTAGGTCTTAGACCATCTTTTCTTACTGTACTGTCCTGTCCTGTACAGTACATCTGCCACATCTACTATTTCGGGAAACGCAAAGCCTCAGATCTGACTTTTGGACCGTTCCTTTCCACATTCTGCGATTCTATGATCGCGTATCGCACAAGAGCAGCAGCCAAGTAACGTGAAAACGAAACGACCGCGCGTTATCTATCAAAGCGACAAGAATTGGAACCACAGGAAGGACCACTGAACGGATTCCAAGAACAAAAGGGACCACTAGAAGGACCCGTCGGGACAGAAAAAGAAGATCTAAGGTTGCAACCACACAATCCGGGTCTTGGAACGTCCACTTTCTCCACCAGCCATCATCCATCCATCCATCCATCCTTACATAGCGAAACCTTTTTTGCTCTGCCTCTCTGCTCTCCTGCTGTAAGACCCCGTACTTGTGCAATACGAAAAAATGCCCCTTGCCTTGTGCAGCCAGGGGAGTGTGTGTAGCAAGGCAGCCGGTGTGTGCCTCTGCCCCCAGCCGCCGCGCTCGTAATCCAAGCTCGCCTTCCAAACGACCTCATCACTGCCATCACTCCCCCTTCCCAGATTCCTCATCTTGCACCTTTTACCCCCCCATTTCGCCCTTTCGTCATTCCCTGTTGACAAACCTACCAGCTTCTACTAGTCTCTCGTTATCGACCTTTTTCCACCTTCTTTATTTTCTATTCGGCTTCTTTTTCTTCTCGCAATTCTCTCGTGTTGAGTGGGCTGGAACTCTCAAACCTGCGAAATCGCATCCGCTCGCTATCACTTCACCCTGATTTCTCCTTCCCTGGTTCGACTTGCGACCGCAACCGTCCTAGAACCATTAACAAAGTCCAATCCTCACCATCATCATCTCCACCACAGCATCAACACCTAAAGATAGACATAGACATTACATGGTTTTCTAGCTTCGGATTGTGGGATTATTGCAACGAGCCGAGCGAGAGGGTATCGAGGATCGTGCATCTGGGACGACAACAGCACCTCCTTCTCCCGTTTCTGCCTCATTGGCCTCAAACCAAACACCCATTTGTCCATCATGAGGAACTCCGCGCTCTTCTCTCCATTTGTCCTTTTGACGTCTCTCCTTTCTCTGATACCTAACGCTGCCGCCACTAAGTTTATCGAGTCTAGTTCCTTGAATGCCTGCCAGGCCAACTCGAGTTTAACTGCCAGCTTGTTCAACGTCATCTTTACACCAAACAACCGAACGCTCACCTTCGACATCGTCGGTGTCTCTAACATCCAAGGCAATGTTTCCTTCGGAATTGAGGTCACAGCTTATGGTTACACTATCATTCGCGAAACCCTCAACCCATGCACGTCCAACCTCGCTGGAATGTGCCCTATGAGCACTGGACAGCTTGATATTCAGTCCAACGTCCAGCTTTCCGCGGACGCGGTCAGCCAGATTCCCGGGATTGCTTACGGTGTCCCCGATCTCGATGCAAACGTGAAGGTCCAGATCAACAGCACCGATAACCCGGATGTCAGCTTAGCTTGTGTGGAAGCGAATCTGTCAAACGGACAGACTGTTGATCAAAAAGGCGTGGGATGGGCGACTGCTGTCATTTCTGGATTGGCTTTGGTAGCATCAGCCGTCACTTCTGGGCTTGGTCACTCAAATACCGCAGCTCACGTTGCAGCAAACGCTCTGTCACTCTTTGGCTACCTCCAAGCTCAGGCAATTATTGGATTAACCGCGATCCACATGCCACCCATCGTGCAGTCCTGGACCCAGAACTTCGACTGGAGCATGGGTATCATTGAGGTGGATTTCATGCAAAGTATCGCTACCTGGTATCAGAAGGCAACTGGAGGGACTCCGGCCACCGTTCTTAATAGCCTTACAACCACATCGGTTCAAGTCGAGAAGCGTGCTCTTGGTAAGCGCTCGGTCGATACGACTATCAAACTCCTCACTCGCGCCCACGATGCTCTGCATAAACGGTCGACCGGCCAGACGCCCGTCACGGGTAATTACGTCGTCAAGGGCATTAAGCGTGTAGCTTTCCGGGCCGGCATGGAAGCTACTAATGTCTTTATGACTGGACTTGCCTTCTTCTGTATCTTCATTGCCTTCACAGTCATTGCCGTCGCTATTTTCAAGGCCTTCTGCGAGCTCGCCGTGAAGCAGCAGTGGATGAAGAGTGACAAATTCCAGGACTTCCGAAACGGTTGGTTCACTGTTCTCAAGGGCATCATGTTCCGCATGGTCCTCATTGGATACCCTCAAATGTGCATTCTCTGTTTCTGGGAGTGGACGCAGGTCGATTCCCCTGCCGAGGTTGTTCTCGCCGTATTCTTCTTCTTTGGCATGACAGGAACACTTGCTTGGGCTGCATTGAAGGTTGTCCGAATCGCCCAACGATCCGTTGCGATGCACCGAAATCCGGCGTACATTTTGTACTCGGATCCTTCATCACTCAACAAATGGGGTTTCCTTTACGTTCAGTTTAGGGCTTCTGCTTACTACTTCGTTGTCCCGACTCTCATTTACATGTTGATCAAGAGCATGTTCATTGCCTTTGCCCAGAATAGTCCGACTGCCCAGGCCGTTGGACTTGTAATTATCGAGGCCGCTGCATTGATCGGCGCCAGTGTTCTTCGACCGTGGATGGACAAAAGCACCAACACCTTCAACATCTCAATTTGTGCTGTCAACTTCATTAACGCAATCTTCCTTTTGGTCTTCTCAGATGTGTTTGGTCAACCAGGTCTGGTTACAGGTGTTATGGGTGTCATCTTCTTTGTCCTCAATGCTGTCTTCTCCCTGGTTCTGATCATCCTCGTCCTGCTTGCCACGATCTATGCCTTCGTCAGGAAGAACCCGGATAACAGATATCAACCAATGACAGATGACCGCGCTTCCTTCATCAAGTCCACGACACAATTGACTACTGAGTTAGATGCATTAGGAGCAACAGCCAGGGGTGATGTCAAGCAGCACAATCTTGACCTCGACGATGACAATGAATCCTGGTCTTCGGACTCGATAAGACAAGCTGCAAATCAACCTGTTGTGGGAGCTACAGTTACCCCAGGTGCCCACAACCAATACAGAGATCCACCTCGTTCACCAATCTCTCCGTCAATGCCCCTGTTCCCTGCAAACCACCAAGCTGCACCTCCAAGCTACCAAGACAACCGACCTTTTGCAGGCGGTGATTCGCGGCCGAACAACGAGAAGCCACTGATGAACAGAGCTGCTGCACCATCTCCTTCCCCTTACCGTCCCAATACAGCACAGTCCAATAATTCGGGCTACAGACCGGCGAACAATGTCAGCCCTGCAGGATTCGGAAATCAAAACACTGCCAGGTAAACAACACATGATCCACACTTCTCGTGTAGTAGATATAATGAAGCTGACAATCAAATTAGCCCTTGGCAACGTGGAGCAGGCTATGACCACTAATGAAGAGGGGTTTAACTGGGCGTTCTGACTTTGTCCGCAATTCCGTTCGATAAAACGGGACAGGTGTTTGATTTTAATATGCATAGTTTCGTATAAGTGGAGAGAATCAAACCCGGAGTTCACTGAATGAGTTTTGTTTCTTTTGTTGTTTTGCATGGTAAGCACGAGGGGCAAGGAGACATATGGGACCATGGATCTGAATACAAGCTCTGAGCCTGTGCTCACCGGAATGCGTCCCAAGTAACACTGCCAACCAGCCAGTGCCGATACCTATATGGTGTAATACTCTACTACACCTACCTTACCACCGCCTGTCTCTCTCAGACTAAACCGTCTCATTTTCATTGTGTCATTGGGTATCGGGTGGGATTTCGCACTTGGAGCTGGTTCAAGCATATCAGATCCAGTAAATCAATCAGTCACAATCTTGATAAAAGAAGTTAAAAAGATGAGGGTGCGTGTGTGTTCGTGTGTTTCGATATCCTCTTTTTTTTATTTTTACATTGTCTTGGGCTGTTGCTGGTCGTGGGCATATTCTGTACATAACCCTCACTCGAGCATAAATAGCACTTGCTCAATGGCGGCGTGTATTGCAATGGGATGTATGTTTAGATTTAAGGTTGATTTTTTATTATATTTTTATTTATTGATTTGATCTGGGGTTTGGAATTGCATATGTAGTCGTATATGGATGGCCTCGTAAGTACTTGTTGGCTCGAATAGAAAGGATAAAGTTTTATAGCCTTTTATCACCTTCCTCTCTTCCAGCCTTCCAGGCATATATACATATGTGAAGTTAAGATAAATGTATTAAGATGCATATAGTATTCCTAATCATTCATATCTCGACTGCCATCTATTAACAGCAATAATCCCCTCTCTATCTAAACAGTGTGTGAAGAGTTTTGAAATCCTTTTGCGGGAAAAGTTTTATATAATACAATAGCCTAGCTGAGATTTTCGTACACCTCCATTCCATTTCATTCCACTCCCCCCNGTTCTAATTGTGTTACACTTCGGAAATTCCCCCCCCCCCCACCGCCTGTCTCAGTAGCAGTATTAGTGATGTAATTTACTTTTTTTTTTTTNCATTGAGTTGGTTTGCTCGACTTTGATGCTGCATTTGCCGCACGGTTCAAGGCCTTTGCTTCTCGTGTCGTCCGCTTTCCGATATCCCATCCCCAACCTCGTAGGATTCGGACTACCTTTGGCGTTATGGCCGCTGTGAGGGGGACTCGGATGAAGATGAAGGATTTGTGGATTGCATAGGCGAGAGCTAGTTGAGTTGCTAAACCTGATATTCAAAAGGTGTTAATATTAGTCAATTTTGAAAGTATATATCAAATCAATATAGCGAGAGGGAGGGGAATGGGGGAAATAGGAATGGTAGATACGTACTGGCATCCTTTTTATTCATCATCTCTGCCTCCTCCACGCCGTGTCCTGCCGCCTCATGGTCATTGGCGTTATCCTCCTTCTTATAAGCCTTCCTCCATTCTTGCCATTTCTCCTTCACATTATCTGGTACGAATCGCTTGACGTGCGAGACTATGATATGCTCCCATTCGGCGATCTTCTCCGTCCCGAGTTGCCTCACTAGTAAGAAACATAAGGGTAAATCTAACGCAGTGAGCGCTAGGTAGACTCCTAATGCAGACCAGCCATACTCCCTAGACAACTTCTTCATCCGCGCGCCTATACTGTTTGGTTCTGCGGTATTCGCATCGGGGTTCGGTGCTTTTGTATCATTTAGCCTTGCGCGGGAGTTATGGAAGGAGCGGCGGAATGAGGCTCGGAGACGGCTGAGTATCGTGGAAGGCTGGATTGTTCGTTTGAGAGGGTTGGAAGAGGAGAAGGAGAAAGATGTGGGCGGTTTTCGGGAGCTGCGAATGGTGGCGTACGCTCGTTGTATGGAGGTTGGTTTGAGTTGTAGAATATTCGGTCTGGAAGTCGTCTGAGGTCGGGCTATGGTCCTTAAGCCGATGCCTATCGGCTGTATTCGCTGAGCTCGAGCTGCATTCATTGTGCTTGAGTATGTTGAGTGATAACTGTGTCTTTCTGGCGAGTCTGTTTGCCCCCCCCCNAACAAGTAATATCCTTAGCCGTCGGAGGATTGAATTATACCTCCTCTCAGATCCAACTTTTACCAACTAAAGAGACTCAAGACAAGTCTATCTGCAAGTATTCCGACAACTTCACAACCTCAGACTGGCCCAATTCCTAATTCCTCAATTCTTGCAGCATGTTACAGCGCTTCTGCGTCGGTGACGTTGGTCGTCGTATGACCTAGTAATCCGAACAAATTAATAATTTTGCGGCCGCTCGTTCATTCCAACCCCTACCCCTGCCTCTCCAATCACGATCCTTCAAACCATCATTATTACAAGTGAGATTTTATTCTACAATCAATCAGTCAATTGATTATTAGTTGATAGTTAACTATATGAATTAATAACTAGTTTATCATTAGCCATGGATTAATTTTGATATAAAAATAACCAGAAGTCCATTTGTGATAACAGACTTCTGAATAGAATGATCTTATTCGTTAATGGGAGTTGGTAGCTCCAGGACTTGGTCTAATTATATTCTTTGGTGGCTTGCGGACCATCAACTGTCATATCTTTTTTTNCTGCGGCTCACTTAGAGAAAATAATGGTTTTGCGTATTCCCATTGACGACAGAAAACGATATATTATCTAAATATGCTCCACTCAACCCTAATAAATCTTGATGTTGCTATTTGGTAAAAGACATGATGACATCCCGCTCGTTGAAATATCCCTCACGTCGAATGAATTCTGGTACTTTGACGGGAACTGTACCCTTTTTACTTAATTCCCATAAAGTTTGAGCTTCACCACATTGTCGAAAATGTTCCAAAAAGCCACTGTGTGAATATATACGGTCTCGTAGGATACAGGCACCAGCATTAACGCCTGGACCCATTAAACCTTTCTCAAGAGCAATTTGACAGCCTATGCAGCAAATTCCATATTGAACGGTATTGTTTGCTGCATCAAGGTATGGTAAAGTGGTGACTGCCATATATCGTAGCATATCTTTATATGATGAATCCGGGCGTGTTGTTGCGCTGGCATCTAGATGTCTGAATACCTTGATTATTTGCTCTTCTGCTAAAATATACATTCTCCTTTTGCGGGACGTTTCCTCCATTGAATATATCCCGGGTATTGTCTTTAACACTGGCATTGAATTGCGTAGAAGTCGTGGAGATAAATTAAACTTTCTTCCCGCCTCCGTAAGTGATATGAGGCGTAGCTGGGAAGCTGTCTTCAAGCAAGGAAAACAGCATCTCATAAAAGATGGAAGAAAGATAAAGCCACCGAATGAGCCACAAAGGAGACAGTCCCGTGTACAGAACACATCAAATAAATCACGTAAAGTAAACCATGATGCTATACTTGTCCTTAGGATAGCACAGAGCACCCCAGGAGCATAAAGCATGATTGGTTGACACCCTTGGACTGTACAGACAATTTGGCGGGCACGTAAATTAACCTGGCGGAATTGGAACAAGGAGTTAATATCCAGAAGGAGGCTTATTTCGTGGAGAATTTCGAGAGGTAGATTTTCAAGGCGTCCAAGAGTTGTAAAGGTTGAGCGGACAAATGGTTGAGTTATAGAGCTGCGAATTCTTTCATGCTCACGTGGATTTATTCTGATGACGGCGAGGTCGAAATCTCGACGATGATAAGCAGCAACGCGCACGATATCGTCCTCATATCTCCCCTCGAACTGGAATTTCAGCTTTGATTGTGTCATGCCGTCCATCCTAATGGATGATACAATATTGATACAATATGAGAGCCGAGGATCTTCAAAATTGTTCAAGGATAAAAAATTCACCTAACATCGTTGTTGCGGTTAGAAAGAGGTACGTTGATGAAAGTTGATTGAATCCCCGCCTCCTGACTGTAATTGCATTGGTAGATGAAAGATACCACTGAACCTATCTCTATCAAGCATATTGAAATTATTTCGGGCCTTGTGATAGCGGGTTAGCCAAGTTGAAGGAAGCAGCTTTCATAACATTGCTAAATACATGGATGAATGTGGTAAAATCCGGACGGATTGAATTGTTGTACTTCTTCCTCGAGACATAGCTTTCCATCTTGTCTAGATGTGACTATATATGGAGATGGTACCAAAACCTGAAGAGCTTCAGATCGAGTAGATTTTACTCTAACCATATCTATCGTCTCCTCATCGTCAGGGATTACAATCAGCTTCACAAGAGTCCAACTTGTACAAGTTGCCACTTTAGTGCTCTGAGCTGCCACTCTTCCTACTGGTATCCCGGCTGCAGCTCCAGGACCAACAGCAGCACCAGATCTGAGAGATTCAGCAACCCTCTAGAGGAGAGCTAGTTGCACCTTCACAGCAGCAAGTGAAGCTAGCAACTCGAAGACTTCCTGTGCTATAATCGTCCTCGATAATATCGCTGTCCCTTCAGGAGTAACACTTGATCTGACCAGTCTCACCAAAGGCATACACGTCAAATATGACCCTATTACACAATTATACAACATGAGAAATACTGGTCGAGGTAATATTCGAAGGAAACAGGACTTAGGGTTACGCGGAGTGGTCTTGCATACCGATTACTAGATTGATATTGGACGGTGTCACAGGAGCTATGGATAGTTCAGAACGAACATCTATATTCTGCGTGGGGAAGGAAATTGCTCAGATTGGATTTGGAGCAGGATTGGAGGAAAGAAGAGCACGAAATGTCAAGATATTCCTCGTGGGGCTTCTTGCTAATTGATTTCACAAATTAACCCATGGTAATCTGTGCAAGAGGTTGAAGAATGAATATACAATGCTATTGTCTCGCCTTACCCGCTTTTATTGTAATTAAACCATTTTTTAACGTGTCCCTATGTCCATTTTGTGCTGGTACAAATTTATGCCATATCTTCCAACCGTGGAAGATTTCTTTTTCTCTTCGTAATTCATTAAGTCCACAATAGTCATCAAATTATAAGACAACAAACGCTGTTCTGATATTTATATCTTCTTTCTCTTCTGTCATTGTTTCATAGTTGTCTCTCCAGGTCCTCTATTCTTCGGAATCTTCTCATAAGCATTTGGGCTGGGTGCTCTTCTCTTTCGTGATGCCTTGCCCTTTCCATGGTTATGGTTATGTCCGCAGCTCTCTTTCCTGCTCGATCGTGCAGCACCGTCATCACCACTGTCACTATCCGAATCGGAGGATGAACTTTCATCGGAGGATTCGTCCATTGGGCGGGGAGCGTGGTATATACAGCATACTACGTGGTTATCGTCAGCTTTGCACTTATTTTCGATTTCATTATCGGGATTTGTTCCAGTTCCATTCAACGAGACTAGTAAGATTTTAGCTCACCTTTACTACTCTTTCGTCCTAATCCTTCATTATCAACTACATCTTCTGCCCAACGGATTCTTCTTCCATTGCTAACCCCCGAACTTGGCTCTCCATCCTGACTTATGCGCCTGGCTCCACGCAGATGCAGGACTGCTTGTCGGGGTGCAGTGCTTACTATGCGGGGCGAGCGTTCAACCTGGGTTTGGGAGTTAGAAACTGGTGGTGCGCGTTGCATGGTTGCCATCGCTGGATTGTATATTAGAATGTGTCGGTGGCGATTGTGTGATGCGGTTCGGATATGAACCTTGAGTGAGGCTGGCAAGCTTAAGAGGATATGTAAGTCGATATAAATGTATAATCTTCGGGAATATAATTATGCTGGAAGTGGTTGTTCGTCCTGTTTTGTAAGACAAATTGTCCCTCTCTCAGTCTTTGTGAGGCGCATGCGACAACGTGCTTTTGCTCTTAACTTTCTGGCTTTCTAATTGGATCCAACGCAGCAATCGCTGTGTGTCGTGTCTATCAATTAATGTTCAGCAGCCTCTTAGAAATGTGTATTCTTCCGTATGGAAAAGAATGACAGATGATTAAGATATGCAGGTAATAACGCTGGAGACGATGTAGGAAGATGTGGTTGTGTTTCTTTGGCTTCGTTGCCCCACGTCATGGAAGTGAGGAGATTGCCAAGGTTTCTGTCGTCTCGGACGAAAAGAGTTTAGCGCCAGGGAAGGAGGGGCCAACCCGACAATAATTGATTCATCACGTGATTTAACATAGATGCAATGGGATCGTGGGGGTTTATGATAACGAACAAACCACTTGAAATAGCTTCGTGACTGATGTACGGTAGACTCAAGTAATTATAGTCTCGTGAGAAAAGTTTAGTATATTTATCATCAGCATGTACTCGTTATGGCCAAAACGGCCTTCTCATATAGACATCAGAAGCATCATCAATCCCATACATGTCCATAATAATCGTGAATTCAGAGCGAGAACTCTAGATTCTACACCAGAGGATTCCTTTTGCACAACTGACGTTGCACTCCCTGAAATACTTGAGCAGCTCGCTGTTCCACATGCAAACCCGCTGGGACAACAGTTACCTCCAACACTAGCAGCACAACTAGTCCATCCCGTAGCGCAGCTCCCACTCTGAGTGTTTACCGTCGCAGCGCTTCCCACGGGAACAACAATAGTTGCTTCCGAGCTAATAATCGTTGTGGATTGAGTCGCCGGGCAATTCGTTAATGAGCAGTCTCTCCCAGTGCGGCAGCATCCACCGGCATAGAAAGCCGAGCAAGCGTAGAAGCCTACCGGACAGTTTGTACCGGATGATGTTGAAGCTGGTGCGCTGGTGATTACAGAAGTATCACTCGTTGGGCGGACCGGAGCAACTCCTGTTACTGAATTAGTAGGAGTTGATACTCCTACCAGGCTTGTGGAGGATGTGGTTGTGCCAGTTGGAGTTGCTGTAGGACCACAGGAGAAGGAGCCACACTCGCGGCCGGATGGGCAACATCCTCCTCCTAAGCTTGCTGGACACGACTGGAACGATGATGAGCAAGTTGTAGAACTCGGAGGGGGGGATGCGATTGTAGTTGTAAGGGTGCTGACTTCAGTCGAAGGTGGGGTCCCTGTTATAGTAACTGTTGTTGTGATAGTAACAACCAGGGAGGGATCCAACACACCTATCTCAACAGTTAGCTTGATAGATAGAATCTAGATCATATATATACTGACAGCCAGGTCCCGAACAGATATAATTAGGGATACAACATCCTCCACCTTGATTGTCGGCACAATTTGTATTCCCTGCTGCACAATTTGAGATAGTTCCTCCACAATTGCTACCATTAGGACAACACCCCACAGGACCAAGCCCAGTATCTTGGATCACGAAACAGGTCTCGTCAGTCGTGCAGCAACTGTTTGGGTATCCGACTACAGAACAAGAATTAGTACCAGTTGGGCATGTGAAAGCTCTCCTTTCTAACTGAGCTAGCGCTCGAGCCGAGTTTTTTCTCGATCTCCAGAACAATGCATCATTATTTCCCTGGCTCTTCATATCTCCTTCATTCCCTATATGTAACCCAAAAGGAGGCTTGAAAGCGATAGTTGCCGAGGCATTGAGAAGTAGCAGAGCATCTTCCTCCTCATTCCTAGCTCGTATGGGAAGATTCCAATTCGCAAAACCAGCTTCTCTCCTTGGCTCCAGATCCCCTTCAAACTGCCAATACTCCGGCCAGAACTTCTCACTTTCGTCTGTGCTCATCTTCCTTATAGCCACGGGATTTTTGCCTAGTCTGAGATTCTCTTCGATAGCTTCTAGGTCGCGTCGCNTGTGTGGTGGATCTTCGGGCCAGTACTTGACGTGTGGAGGGAGGTTGTAGGGCCATTGCTTGACGGTTTGTTCTTCGTTGGAAGTCTCTGCTGCGCAGACATGCGATGTGAGGAGAAGCAACAAGGGACCTGGAAGTCCCAGTAAGCTCAAGAGGGACTTCATTCTGTCTGGTCGACTGTTGGTCTGCAAAGAAATTTACAGTTGGTCTAAGGAGGACCAACTACAGCAGCTCCATGTATTCCGTAGAGCCTCAGTTACTGTCAGGCTCCGTATAGAAATTTAAGCATGGATTGAATAAACAGAATTAAAATTTAATGATGATATCCGATAAGAGAGCAGTGTAACTGATTAAAGCTAAGCATGAGGCATGCTTCCTACCGTGAGAGCTACGCAAGCTTCCACCGCCTCGTCATAATTGGGTGGCGGGTGGAGACCACCAAGTCAGCAAGGACACGTCCATACAAGACGGGCTTCCGTACTTCCGTACACGAAGTCTCCAAGATATTGCTTTTCGATTGAGTACTTGTTTGTAGGAGTTTGTGATTGATAGGAATGGCTAGCACAAGCTTTATGACGTTGACAGCATGAGTGGAAGCTTTATTAGTCATGCGACAGCAGCTTGACCCTGAAAAATACCCTTGCATGATTGGCCGTGCATAAATCTCCAAGGCCATCACTTTTGTGTTCAGTTAATTACTAAGCTGACTTCCACGAAATGTAAAATAATAGATTAAATAGTCATGCCTCGGACTGATGAGGCAGAAGCTTTCTATCATGCAGTTTATCGTGCAATCCAAGAAATCCCTTACGGGAAAGTTTGCACATACGGCCATATTGCTCGACTCATTGGCACACGTAAGTTCTAGAGGTCGTAAGAATAGCCGTGACAGAAGGCCATCCTTTTTGTTTCGTTCAATTCCGTCTATAAACTAGTTGTTGAAATGCTTGCAATTGTACAGTGGCTAATGTTATACAGCTCAACGTCCTCGCCAGGTAGGTGTGTGCCTCAAGCACCTCCCTGAAGACCTTAGTATGACTTTCCACAATGGCAACGTTCCTTGGCAACGAGTAATAAGTTCTAAGGGATCTATATCTCCCAGGTATGAATATGAAATATCTAAGTTCTTCCTCTTACTTGATTAAAATTCCATTTCTAAACTGGCTTAGGGGTCACCCATCAGGAGCAGCAAACCAGGCACAAGCTCTACGCGCAGAAGGCGTTACTGTCACTAATGGTGCTATGGGGGAGTTTCTTGTTGATTTGGCAGAGTATGGGTGGTTCCCACGTCAACTTCCTAGTGATGCGGCTGCAGGAGTTGAGCCATATGATGACTCTGATAATGAATGATTAAATGTGTCATTCCAAGCCATATTCGTGTGAGGTCTTTTCTTATGCCTTTGACAATGTGATACTAAAAGTGATTTGCAGACGTCATACTTGGTAGGGGATGAAGGGGTGTCTAAGTTAGACCGTGCTATTTTGAATTGATACGTTGATGAACACCTTGCTATGGTTTAATTTCAATCATCCTGATACAAACTCGATAATCTGGACACACAACGACGAGAACTTCAATAATGCGGAGTCTGAAAGATACTACAGGAATTCCCCGGCACCTTATTCTACAGTGTTACTACATGAGGTGACGAATATATTCTTTTCAAGTCCGCGTAGGGTCGAATAATTTCGGCATAAATGCCATACCTTTCAATATATTTCAGCAGAGGATACTAAAATAGCATGGAATGATACTTACCACCACCGCTCACTTCTCTAGATCCCTCTTCAGACTCTCCATCAACAACACCACCCGCAGAGCGTGACTTAACATGGCGTCTTAGCATAGCTAGGACCTCGCTACCCCTCCATCGCTCTGGCACTGGGCGATATGCTGGCTTGAATGTTCCTATGGTCTGGGCCCATTCTCCGCTCTTGGGCTGGACAATATTTTCGCTCTCCTTTCCGCCTTGAGCTGTCCCTTCTGTTGAATCCTTAGTTGGTGGCTCTTGAGTAGCCCAGTAATATATATCCCAGTCATTCTCATCTAAAAACCGATCATACTGATCCAATTGTTCAGGAGTCATCTTTCGTAGATAAGTATCGGCAAATGTAGACATCAAGAGATCGCTCTCAAGAGTGCCTCTCTTACGGCTTTGGTCTAGAAGCAGCTATCATTTAGCAAAGGTCCCACCTCTGAAGGTGTTGGCTTAAAATGGGTGCGAACATAATAATCTTGCTCTCATTGTTTCTGAATCCTCGCCAATTCGACGTAGTGGCTCAATCTTGAACTTCGCTCCTTGTAATTCTCCGACTTCCAACTCTCCTTTTGTGCTTTCTGAGCCATTCAACCGGTAAGATGTTATGGATATTGGCCTTTTGAAGAGCATTAAAGATCGCGTGGAGCGAATACCAAGCCGAGCAGCTGACATCTTCATTAATGAGAAACTTGAAGATGTTCTCGTGTTATGAAATATACTATAACCCCCAATTGAAACAGGATGTTGACAAGGTCACCTGCTTTGTAAAAGCATCAAATTGATAATTGGTGATCCGTGCTCGGAACCTTTCGTACCTAGGTACGAAGGTACAGGTTGTTTACGTCATGATGCTTGGTGAGTGGCGGCACGTGATCAGCGACTGACCCCTGAGTTGCCCCTTTTTTACAAAATTAATTAGAAGAACCTTACTTTGAAAATTGAAAACTCTTTGTATAGCTTTATAAGTCTCTGGAAAAGAAAATGTTATGAACTAATGTTGTAACTTTCGACATGCATTGATCGTCGGTAAGGGAAAGTGCACAGCATTCATTTTAAACATAGCATTCATATACCCTAATGACCCAATTACAATGTAGGTACAATAATATAAATTCTTGCAATATCCTTTAAGATCCTTGCATGATTTGTAACTAGAAGTGCAGGCTTGCCAGGTTCACGTTACATATACTTCGGCATCTTGAGGTGAAAAGTCATGTATCTGCTTGAACATTCATGGATCCTGAACTAGACGAGACGAAACGTGCTGGAGAGCTGTCAAAGTTATGGCTAGAGTCAGTAGTCACGATTCCTTGGTGGAGACTGGAAGAAGAGCCAAGTTTCTCATAGGCATTATTAGTTCTCAAGGAGCGCTTGTCCAGTTGATTGACTTCGGGAGGCCTAAATCTTGAGGGTTCATCTTTATTACACGTCGAGAATTTCTGGACGTTATGGGTCTCGTTCTTTCTCGTGCCGAAGACAAAGTTCATCCAAATCTGATCTAGACTGTCCTTCTCCGGTGTAAATGCGTCTTCTATAGTAACGGGATTCAACTCTGCATCAATATTGGGGCAAGAATTTGGAGAAATTTCGTCACAAGTAAATGCATCGGTTTCTTGAAGTGGGTTTTCTGATATATTTTGGACACCCATGTCCTTTCTTCGATGACACTGCTCTTGCGGACTGAAACCGGTAACACTCGACGGATTGTGAAATGGTGATTCAAACGTCCTCAAATTTGCTTCGTTCAACTCATTTAAGGCTAGACTATTTTTGCCATTGGCCTGAAGAATACTCTGTTCAGGATCGAGTGATAACCCTTCTGATTCTCCAAGATCATCCTTTTCATAATGATAATATCCAGACTCGCTCTCTTGTGTTCCTGCAGGAACAACCCAAGACTTCCACATCTCGTTCTCTAATATTTGAGAGCTTGGAACCACTGGTTGTGACATGCCAATCTGTGGTACGTTGCTTCCAGAGGAAGTTGACGAAGGTGAGAGGATTAATCGAGATTTCCTTGCGCTGAGAGGAGCTGGGTGGTAAATTGAGGCTGGTGACGAAGACCTCGCGTGATTTTGACGGTCTTTATATGGGTCTGTCCTACTCTTTAAAGATAGGTATGAAGAAGGATTCTTCTGACTTGAAGAGCAGGACTTCCGAGTATGGGGTAGCAGCTCGTTATCTAGAAGCATAGTGTCTGATGAGACAGTATAGGACGACTGGGATTGATCTAATTGATGAACTTGAGCCGTAGTTAAGTGTGATCCGCTATGCAAGGAGCTAGAATTAGCACCGGCACGCACAACTCTTCCGCCAATATGTATTCTAACACTTGGATCTTGAGCGCTGATTTCTCCCCTTTTTGGACTCCACGTGTTGATATTCCTATTTGTAAGTCCGAATAGGTTTTGATGAATGAAAGGAGAGCGGAATAGCCTCCGTTCTGTATTGTGATATTGTGCTTGATGGCTACCTGTAAGCCTTCTCCTCTTGCCCACATTATAATCTTGTTCATGGGGAGCAAATTGGTGTGATAAAGGCTCCTGAGCGCTCATACCAACCCAATCTCTCTTATGAAGAAGTTTCTGCTTCTTGCGAACAATATTATCTTCTGCATACGAGGCACCCTCCTTCAGGGTTTTGTTTGATGTTTCGAGGTTATCATTTTTTTGCCATGGTAGCGGGGTTGCACTGTATAAATCATCATCCGGAATTCTGTTTATCTTGTTCCTTTTTATAGGCGACGAGGCGTGTAATTCTTTGTATGAGTGTTTTGTCACTTCTAAATGGCCAGTATTGTCAGGTTCGTGGGACTCTGTTGGTAGAAGGCTCTGAACATCAGGATAGATCCTTTTAACTGAGTGCTGATGTGGCCTCTGAATATCGTCCAAATTTGTGCATACGTCGACATCATGGAGGGCGGACCATTTGTGTGGGCTCACTTTTTGGGACACACTTCGAAATTTGTTCTGTACTTTGGCAAAATGTTGCCTTTGTTGGGCAGTCAAAGTTCCCTTCGTTCTTCGATAATGCCTAGAGAGGCGGCCGCCAGTCCAGTTCATTGAATTGAGACTTTGTTTGGTAGAAAAGCTAGCAGAGGTTTCGGAGAGGAGGAGAGGAATATCAAGCTTAAAATGGAAAATATATGGAGTTAAATCTGAGTCCACGGCGCAGAAGTTGATGGAATGATCTAAGAGAATAAATAGGTTGGTCAGACACTACCAGCTAATCGAAACGTCAGTTAGTATGGTCCTATGCTTACCACGACTCTCCCCTTTTCTAATCCATTTTTATAAGAAAGGAATAATTTTTTTATTGAACAGTGTATAATAGAGATTCCTGAGTGGTATTGGTGTGCGGTTAACGTATTTCCCGCGAATGCATTCCCTAGAGAGCCTTGAGACCTCAGTATGTCATCAACAGCCGCCGAATAATGCCCCGATCTGCATAATACAAAAAACCAAAACTACGTTGATAGAGAAATGTGATTTGGCATATATTTAGTATACCATTTATGTAGATGCGATCATTAGGCTTCTTGAGTTTAAGAGGCACACGGTTACGCAAATCAACTGGCACGTACCTAAGTTTGAAAGAAACGTTGATTTCTAGTATCACAGCCCACGGTATCTTAAGGGTATCTTTTTTTTTTTCAACCTAAACGCCTCCTCACAAACTCAGTCCATATCCCGAAATCCTCGGTAATTTCCAGCATCTTGCTCAGGTCCTCTCTAGTTAATGCCCGCCATTTCCCACCGCCAGCTGCACCATTGGTTTGTTTGTCATTTAGTATATTTTCTGAGACTACCTCCACCACGCCATTTAATTTGATGTCAAAAGTTATATTCGCTGTTCTGTCCTTAAATGGAAAGACTAGTTGCAGACGTGGAACAGGTTGGGTTGTCAGTGATACATCAATTGAAAGACCAGACGTATTTAAACTTGACGTTTCGGACATGAACTCCGCAAACTGGTCCCTATTACTTGTGTCTTCGTCTTTCTTTTGCGTCTCCTGCGAGAAAACTGGCACATCAGGACCGAAGCTCGTTCTGAGCAGAGTTGATAGAAGTGCATACTGGCGTAGAGATGGAATAATCTCTATAAGCTGACTCGGATGTGAGAACGGCAATTCTGTTAATTTTCGACCGTAATCAATCTTCTCGATAAATAATGTATTTTTATGTTTAGCCGTAGATTTTTGTCCATCTTTGGAGAAGACAGGAGTTACGGTTTGCCTTTTGATCTTCCTTGGCTCTCCGGGCTCGATCCTTTCGTCTAGACCAGGAGGGAAACACAGCTCATCAAAAGTACTTGTTTGATACGGATCCAAAGGCGCACCGACATGCCCGTATATCTCCATTGCGACGGCATATGGAATAACAAGCGGTGGATTAAACTTAGCTACGAATATGACTTCCGGATATTTAGGATTAGACTGATCTATGCCTTCCATAGCGTTAGGTTTTGTAGGATCCGAAGTAGAAAGCAGAGTATTTTCTGGTTGTTGCCAATCAAGGATCGGGCCAGCAGGCTGCATGAAAATCTCCTCATCCTGGGCGTTTGGCTTTACAATATCCGCAGATATCCATTTGTCTGAAACCCGCACTGGAGGGTACACCAAACCAGGTGAAGAGCTACACCCAATCAAGAGTGACCACCGCTTCTGCTCTTCTTCCTTGGTTCTTTGTGATATTCGACGCTTCTCTTGCCAATAGTCGAGACTTAATCCTAGCCTATCTCTTGCATGCATTGCTGGCTCCCCACTCTTCGTACACATTGACGTTCGAGCAATGAATTCTTCATCTTTCCCTACCATATCTTCCTGCTCTGCCAATCTTGATAGTTCCCACTTGTGCAGTCTCTCCAGACTTTCATAAATACCAGCAATTGCCTCGTGGCAATTTAAACCAGGACCACTCAACTTGTCCAACGTTGCGAAGCGCTCTAAATTCGCAGCAAATCGATCTAGCATTTTTGTGAGGGGGCTTTCATTCGGTCCAAACTGTAAATCTCGAAGGAGAATATTCTCCGCCTTGACCGTATGCTTCGTGACAATCTCTGCAGAATCGGGGAATGTCAGAGCCACTTTCTCTACAGCGTCGTCTTTGAAGTCAATATCTAGAGCCAAGGCAGTCCCAGCGATAATCAATGTCCCAGTGTTCCCTCCTGTACTGATTTGACCCTGCCAAAAGGCATCTAGCCCTAATCTTTTGGCCAATCTCTCAACCCCAGGTTCACTCAGGCGTCCCTTATTAGACTGTAAAGAAAAGAAGGAAAGAGTCAGTGAATATGCACTAAAATCCCAGATATCAACACAAACCTTCAGAATGCCCAAAACCTGCTGTAATTTCCTCTGGCGATCATCGTCGTTGGTTCTACCACCCATAGAACCCAGTGTTCCCAAGCCCGATGCTCCTATTCCGTCAAGTCCCAAGTCTGTAAGACCAGGTACTCCTAGAGCCATCGCTGCAGAAGGGCTATCATACACTCCACCAAACGAGGAGTTCGTTGGGTGACCACCACCGCTTGGGTATCCATATATAGTATTCGAGTTGGCGGGCGACTTTTTGACCTGTTGTGGTGACGGCACAACCGACCGCGGTCCATGTGGAGAGAAAGCTAGATGTGGATTTGAAGTTGAGAAGGGTGTCGACACTGGAGGCGTTGCTACCGCCTGCTGAGAGACATGCTTGCCTGGTGTAGGAGTTGCCATTATGAAGGATTAGGTGTTATATAACTAGCCTGTGAATGAGCGAAGATAGCATTCTTTATTCAGAGCTCGCTGGATAGGCTCTTTGCGGCTTGAGCGAGTTATAGAGAACCATTGGCTGATTACAACATATAGAATATCTTTTCGCTGTAGTATTGCGACTCTGATGAGCTCCACGATGGTCAATTGTCCAAAATAGTCTTGTATAGTTCCTGGAATGCGGATCGCGAATGTGAGTAGAAGTGAAAGCCGCGGCCCACAAGCATCAGCCAATCACAAGCCGATATAAGTATGTTTACCTTTACTAAGCATAGTTAATTTGAGGAACGACCCTTAAAGAAAATACGAGGGCATTCATAAAACGAGTCAAAGAAGAAAGAAATTTTATTATTACTAAACCGGGACTCTTATTAAAACACTATTGGAGGGTTAATTGTAATTGTGGCTAAGCACTTAATTTTGAACCTTTGAAAGCTTCTGTGGCGCCTTTGCCTCCTTCTGCCGCCATAGCAGATATTCCAACCGTTGCTGGATAGTCGTTGCATGTCTTTTCCGGCCGTCAATTTGGGGTACCGCCTTGAGCTCTCCAGTTAAGGGGAAACCCTTTTTGAACGATGCCATTAAACTCCTAGCATAGACATGATCTAAGACATACGTAACATGTCCATGACCCTCATCACTTAGGGCGGGTTGGACATGATTAGTAGCAGATTGTGGTCTGTTCCACTGTCTAGTATTTTCATACTGGTACTGGTGGTTGATTTGGCAATGACTGTCTCTTATCAACCAGTTTTGCGTTGAAGGAATTCCAACGTATTGATACATCTCTTGTTGGAATGGCTGGTGCTGAAACAATCTTGGTGGATATTTTCCCGGTAGAATTACTTGAGATGGGAGCATCTCTGTCTGGGACATAGTATAGACTGGGCCTTGCTCCGATGGGAACATTCCTCTATGCGAGTAGAACTCTGGAGCATTAGGGTTAAACGCACTGCCACAACGTGGAACTGTGGACTCCGTATCCTTGATGTCCTCTTTACCACTACTGGGGGTCGCTAGCTCTGACGTAGATTCTGCTGATGGTAGAGAGGTCTCCTCTTTCAATGCAGCTCTCAGGACTTGAAGTTTCTTTACATCATTCTTTTTCAAATGATCGATAATTTTGAGACATTCTTGGACACCATCCTTCGGGTCGTCGTGTCTAGTCCAGTTGACAGATGCGTATTTAGGTCGGCGCTTGGCTACACCTTGGGCTATAATGGCTGGATCTCTCTTCGTCTCTACTGAATTTTGACTATTATCGGTATGCCGAAGTGGATAATTCTTAATAGATGCTCTGATTTTGGACTCCAGGCTAATTCGCTCACTCTCTTCCATATTCTCTTTGACCTTTATCAGCTCTGCTGGTGGAGTTGGCTTCTTCTTCCCTATCGAATGGGAAATATCCTGGTGCTGTTCATTTTTTACCATTTCTAAATGAGTACTAGCATTTCCTAGTCTTGAGACTGAGCTCGAGTCGTAAGCTTTGGTAGCAGGGTGCGCTCGAGGTCGATTTAACCAGGGGTTTGATTTTGTAATATTCCCTAATGGGATTCTATCCTCAGAAGGGATCATGGCGCACTCGAAAAACTCGGATTAGATACAGTAGAATATTATGGATCAATCTTCTCAAGCACATTATGTTAGTACTGTAGTAACACATCTAAGAAACTACATACTCAGCAAAGGTATTGCTATCTCGAAATTTCAACTCGAATCGCTGATGACGGCTGGAACCTGGCTAAGACAGAATCGAAAATATGATAACGCTGCATCTGATGTCTTTAAAGAGCTCAACAGGTCTGTATTTTCGACTTCGCTAGGTTGGTTTACGTTGTGACCTAGGTAGAATCAAGAAATTGGAATGTGGGGAAGGAGCAGTTCTAAGAGGTGCCAGAAACGGCAAGAGCCACTTGGTGAGAAATGATATTTCCAATACGCTTTCATTATAGAAATAAAGTACGCTACATTGCAGATATGCAAATTTGATGCTTTACAGAACCCAAACTCCTGACAAGAAAGAGAGATGAGATTCTTAAACACCCGCCGCATGAGCACCAATGTAAGCCCCAAACGCAGCCTATAGGAGTTAGCGTGATAGAGCAGGAGTTCAATAGATGCGAAACATACCGGATTTCTCGTCTGAAGAAAGACAGTCCCAGGTCCTGTGAATTTGCACACCAGGCCTTCTGCTGAGGACATGCCAGAAATTATACCACCCGAAGCAATACGCTCAAGGATATATTTTGTATTCCAAGCGACTAAATGACCGTTGTCGACAACATATCGTTCGCCATCCACAAGCTATTACCGAATATTAGCAAGACCATCAAATGATCTCAGGTACCGGACTCCTACATACATCCTTCCTGATGATAGCTCCAAAGCTGGTAATCCATAACAGGCCGTTCCCACTTATCTTATAGACAAACAAGCCTTCCCCAGAGAACATCGCTTTTCCAATTCCCTGTCTTTTGTAGTCCTTTAAAACGCCTTGTGTACAGGCTAAGAAAGCATCGCGGCCAACAGACCATTGGTCATCCCCGGAGAGACGGATGCTTGTGATGTCGCCTAAGAAGGGCGGAGCAAGGAGTAGTTCTCCTGGACCGGTAAATGTTGAATGTGTCATCTCACCTCCAATCATCAACTTTTTCATTGAGAACTTAATGGCTCCCTTAAGGGTCATAGTGGGGGTCATAGCAATCATTGCACCTAAATTTTTTATTACTCATCCGCATATGGTATAGCAGAAATCTTTAAGATTTACCTGGCTTGGCTGATAATGGACATCCGATTGCGAGCTGTATTGTCAGGATCGTATTGGAGTCTCTGTGGCTGATTCTGAAGCTCCCCCCATTAAATGTTCCGACGTCATCTTGCGTTGTGCTAGCTCCGACGAAATGTTCTGCAGGAGCAGCTCCGTGGTCTAAAGCTGCTTTATCATTGGTATCAAACCCTCCTTTCTCTTGGGGGTAGCTGCCAGCAGCAGAATGCGGCGCTTGATATTCAGGAAGTCCTGCTGGTGTGGCAGGAGGCGGAGTTGCAGCCGGCTGTTGCTGATATGACGTTCTGTGAGAAAAATTCGGTGGAGGAGATTGATACTGTTGTTGGCTCTGGGGTTGTTGCGCTTGTGGAGGAGGTGGGTATGCAGTTTGCTGGGGCGGGGTCGGTTGTGGAGGAGGAGGATAATAATGAGCATGACTGGTTTGCGTTGGAGGGGGAGAAGTGGGTGGTGGAGCATAATATTGCTGCTGCTGCTGGCCTAAACAAGAAATTGAGCTCCGGAATAGGGTTAAAATTCGAGAAATACCTACCACTACTGGCATTGCCTGGAGGAGCTTTGTTGGCGTTAGCTGGTGTTATGTACGTGGAGCTCATAAGCCATCAACACTTACGAGGGTAATAGGCAGACATAGCGACTATAGTAAAAATAGACAATAAATAAGTCTAGAATAATTGATATCGGAGAGATATATCAATTGTGCTTCCAGAGCACAATGCTTCGAGGTGGTGTGCTCGTCGAGCTGCATCCGTCAGCACCATTCTCTCCACCGTGCTTGGGAGCTTACAACAGCCTTGTCACTGGACCCCGCACTATCTGGAATTGACTTACGACTTCTTGAAGCTCGATGCTATCACGGAAATGATGCTAAACCAAAATGTTGATGAAAATGATGAATCCCGAAGCCTCCAGAGAGTTGAGGTAACTAACAGGAGTTCTGCGACCACCAAATCTGTTGGAAAAAAGAGTCCTCGGCGTGCTCTTTTATGACCCCTCAGCCTTTATCGTTAGCGCGGGCCTGCAGCCGTTGCTTGCGTGTGTATCTATTTTGAGGATCCCGCCCAGGGCCAAGAGCCTCAGTGAGGGGATGTGTAGACCAATGGGGAGCATGCAATGTCCTAAGCCTGGTTGGTCTGTGGAGAATCAGATGTGAGTGGCCGAGCTTTGGGCGCTTAGAACACCCGTCCATTATTTCATTGGCTCGATTGGGTACACCCAAGCTCTATCTGCTCTCTCATTCGCATCAATACCTCCGTAATGCCTTGCCAACAGAGACGTAGATATACATGTGTTCTGAATTGGATATTATTCAAGATTTTATCTAGTTTTTCGAACATGCTCGATTTATTGCTCGTGTATTGAGTATCCCTGATTCACCGAGTACTTTTGTTAAACAAATTTGTTGGATTTGTCTAAGTGGTTGATAACCTAGACTTGGATGCTGCACATATATCCACGAATGCCTTGTAGCAGCTCTTCCCACTTATTGAGCTGTCAGTTTTTAGACTACGTAATACTCCGTAATTATCGTAGAAATTGGAGAAGTAGTTTGATTTATGCATAAATTAGCATAAGATGGATAACTAACGCCAGTTAAGCTACAGTACGTAAGTACCGTATTGTATTCCCAGTAGACAAGGATGGCATTCTAGGGTCGTCCCTTACTATGTTAGCGACTCAAGCTAAATCGGCTCCTCTGCTGAAAAGTTCAGTTAATTAAGTACTAATGAAGTTGGCATGAGTTCCGTATTATAAGTATTGTTTACCCCTACAGTTATGTTGAAGAGATTCCAACGCCTCTGTCATCCTGTACTCACAAGTCAGACCAAACACCAGGTTCTTGTAGCAACAACTAGCTCTGGGCTCATAGAAGGCCATTTTTGGTGCAGATGAACTCCGGGCACATGTTCCATTATGATGTACTCAGTGCCGGTAGAGTTATTGTCATCATCGCTCCAGTCAAGGGCTTTGGGGACAGGTATCTTTGTAAAAGATCTTACTGTATTTCGTTAGATCATAACTCGAACGTCACTGTTTTACTTCACCATACTCTAGATCATTGTAGCTACTTCAGAATTGGTGACTAATCGTCGAAGGCCCGCAATGCTGAAAGGCACTCTAGCTACGACGCGTGCTCCATCATCTAAGTAGAAAATGAAGGCTCTGTTGAACCCGCCCTCCTTTTTTTCATAACGAATGACTTTCGTAGCTCCAGGGCATACACTCACGACCTTCGAGCATAGTGCCGAAAAGTCAAACTTTGTGTAACGAGCTTCCTGTTGCAGCTTATTGCGGTTCAACCAGCGGCCAGCGGTGTAGTGATAAGGATCAATTGCTATTACAAATTGGAGTTAGTCAATAACGGTATTGTGTATAGACAATGCTTACAATCCTTTGAATATCCCTTTTTTTTTCTAAGGAAGCAGGTGTGTAGAATGGCCCTCATTAACACATGCTATGCGTTAAAAATGTGACTTTTATGATGACCGAAATGGCAAAGCTACCATTTCCGGCATATGGAAGTCTATATTGCGCCGATGCGCCAATCGATCCAGAGTCAAAGCTGGAATTTACAGATGGTTTTTGAATAGGACCTCATTGTAGCGTACAATATTGGAATTGTAGCGTTGGAGAGCCAAGATTTTATGAAGAGAGACCCCCCAATAGAGGACCATGTATGTTGATCAGCCTCCACAACATTATATCTATAAAAGACATTAATATGTATTCCTTAGGGACTGAACTACAATCAAATTGCTGCGGCCTGATTGATACCGGTTTCTCCAGAATTCCAAAAACTACCACCCCAAAAGATGAATTACCCCCTACAGAGGGTCTGTGCAAGAGCATCTCCGTCTCTTAGATATCAGCGAGAAAGGAATCAATGAATTAATCAAAGCCTTCCTGGTTCCTGCCCCCACCAACCTACACCAGAAGAGCTCACCGAACATGTAAAGCAGTATGAGGATTTTGAAAGTGTGCAACAGTTGAAGATGTTCCTCAAGCGTGCTTTAGACGCAGATTCAGATGGATGGACCCCAGCTGAGAATTGGGAATCTGCAATGAAAGAGCATCAAGACCTGTTTGATCAGTGAATGGAGAGTATCAGGGAGTCTGGTGGTAGTGAGGAACGTGCCAGAAAACTTTGGCCATTTGATGAAGTGAAAAGATAAATCACTGTCTGAATGCAACTCTTGCAGAGTGAAGAATCTCACTAAGAGATGGAAGCTCACATTTTACACTGAAGATCCTGTAGCTAGTTGATCACCTGTACAGTACAATTATATGTAATAATATATATCTTACATATATCCTACGGCCTTCTCTTTGCGTCTGTCTATTTCACCGCCTTTGTGGGCCTTACTACATCCTTTGCCTGAATCTGATTAGACTACTAGGTGTACAGTGCCTTGACAGAAGCATTTGTACAGGGTCCATGCATACTAGCAATGTCAACTTTAAAAGAGATCTTCAATAGGCGAGAATAATAGGTGAGAAACAAGAGTTAAAGTAGTACTTGGAATAGGATGTCTCCATATGTACTAGAATATTTTGTGGTAACAAGGTGATTGGCAGAGGATGATAAGGTGTCTTTGCGCGACGATAGAAAATGAAGAGTGGGGCAAAGAGATAATTGCAATGTGACGTCAGAGAAACCCCTCAGCAAAACGGTCGCGCCTCAATAGCATCAATTATTAAACTTTGGCAAACGCAGCAATAAAATATTTCTAAAGTATCAAAAATATCGTGTAGGTGTGGTAAATCTGGGTTCATATTCATGGAGATGGAAATATCCAACGCAGAATTATAACAATCCAATAAAAGGAACATAAGGATCAGGATAGTTTGTCAATTTGCTCTAGATCATCTATGAGACAGCTTTTGAGTGATCATTCGACTGTAAGAAAGATACCATTTCCTTGACGTAATGCATAACCCTATTACCACAGCCCATGAAGAAATATTCGTAAAGCCATGATCCCATACAAATTGCCCAGCCTCTAACCCTGTTGTCTCCGTCTCTTGCCGACTTGTGCGGAGAAACCGGTTTTAATGGGTGGCACACTTCGTCGGGAACCGCAAGAATTACACTGGAAAGTAGAGGGATTAGATTGGGTGGACATAACTGTAAGAATGGATAGACTTACAGTGATGAAAAATAGACGGTTTTCGCCACGAATTAATTCTGTGCGAGGCGACTTGCAAGTTTTACATGTGATATATTCCATAATATCTGTCTGGAGTTAGCGAAAACCACATTTTAAATAAGATTAATGGACGTACATCGACGGAGAACGTTTTCGATCTGTTTTTGTTGGAATCGACCCTTGACTATTTTGGTTGTTAGCGATCCAGAGTATGTGATAATTGTTTAAAAAGATTGTAGCTGGCCCTGGAGAAATGGCCTTAAATCACATATAACCGAGCAGGAATACTTACTAACTAATCGCCTGCTGCCATCAACTGAACCAGAAGTTCCCAATTCAGCAAAAAGATAGCTGGTTACGTGCTCCTCACTTCGGTTCATCCGCTTGCAGATCTCAGCAATGTTGGCAAAGATAGTCTTTTTGTTTCCTTCTCGTAAGCATTGTGGTGGAGGGATCTTGTACGACTTCGAGCCACTTGATGCATGATCCGGGTTCTTTTNGTTCCAAAAGTTTGAAGAATCGGCTTAAGAGGAGTTCGTAAGGGATTTGAGCAGTTGACGCGTGTGCCCACTATATGAAGAATACTTAGTATTTACTAGGCCCCAGACATTTCGCTGCACTATAAACGCAAAGGGAGGTAGAATACGTACGATACCAGTTCCTTGGTCCATATCGCCTTCATCGATGGGTTTCTTCTCAGTAGAAGTTTCGCCTTCGGCTCCCTTACCCTCGATGTCTAATGCTGCGAGCTTGGCTGCGAACTCATCGTCGGTGCCCTCCTTTGGCTTCTTGCTCTTCTTCTTCTTTTTCATCATAGAAAGGTCTAGTTCTCCGTCTGCACCAACAGCGGCGTCGGCATCGGCATCGGCACCTTCCTCACCATCTTCGGCCTTGGGCTTCTTGCTCTTCTTCTTCTTCATGCCTTTCAGCATGGCTGCTACATCGTCTTCTTCTTCCTCTGCAGGTTTGCCTACGCTGCCTTCATGGCCTTAGAAAGTATTAGCATACAGTATTCATAATATGAGAAGGTGATGTTGCACTTGTTGAGTGTGACAACGCCGTGCCTCGCTCATCTTGCAGGTCTTCCTTGACGGTGACAGTACCGTTCTCATCGACAACGACTGTGCCTTCACTAAATGCAACTGACTTACGCGGTTTTCGCTCCACAGGAACCTCCTGCTCGTTTATGTTAGCAATCATCTTGTAAGTGGCGGGGTAGTTTTAACCTACCTCTGTCGCCATTGTCGCGTGCTTGAATGTATTGCGGTCTTATCCCAAATGCTTTATTATTACTTTGGCTAAATATCTTGATATTTGACGCTCAGGCGTAATTTGGCAAAGTATGGTGATTTAGGTGTAGTATTGGATTGGACGCACCGTCATAAAGAATTCAAAAGCGAGGACGTGGGATCCAATGACTCAGCCAGTGCGGCCAATCACCAACAGTATGCGGGTTTGGATCACCGTAACCAAACGAGCTGTGCTACACCCTACGATCAGCTTCACTTGGTAGTTCATTACAGTACCTTCCAGTCTTCCACAACTGCGAATCGGAATCGATACCCTTTCTTCTCCGATGCATCGAAGCTATCAGCCCAGTTTTTAATTGAGTGAAATTCTCAGCAACCCCGCGAGTCCTTCCGTTTGACGAAGCATAATGTCGGTGTTTTCATCCTACATCCTCCCCGACAACGGACCAGAGTCCTCAAGTGATCAGGATGAGATTGACTCTCTTCCCTCCTCTATAGACAGCAGCGAACTAGACTTGGAGGAAGAATCTGATGCTCAGAGGGAATGGGAGGCAAGCTTGCAACAGCTAGAGCTGATCTTGTCGATGGTAGTTTTGCCGTATGCGGGGAAGTACTTTGGACGGAGATTTGCTTACTGGAGTGAGTTTATACTGTGATATTATGGAGAGATCTAGCACTAAGCGTTTTGCGCATATTTAGGTTGGGCTAAGTACATGGAATGGTTATACAATGTGGATGTGAAGATTACCAACAAAGCTGCATTCAGGACTGCTGGTCTTGTGGGAGCTGCTCAGCTGTAATTAAAAATGTGGATTGCTGGGCGGATATTCTGTTAGAATATGTATATGTATTTCGGAAGTGGCATCGGCACAGGGCGTTTGTTTGGGTAAGGCTGAACACCTTGATATCATAGATATGGGTCTTCGTGTAGAGGAATACTACCAGATCGACTTCTTCTCAACTCAGAACCCGGGAATCACCATTTTTTTAAGAATCCCTTTCTAGCAACTAAGAGATTGGCCCATCAAAATAGCAGCTTTGAGGAATAAACATATCAATAGCGTGGCAAGTTCTAACGAGCGGTATATAGCTACAAAGCGGGAAATTCATTAGTCTTTACCCTGGTATAAAACATTACTTCATGCCTCCCGGCCCCTTTTCCTTCCCGATTCCCATTTAGTTGTTGCTACAGCCCTAACGCCATGTTCATAGATTACATCTCTCGTATCAGGCCAATATCCCGTGGCTCGATTTCATATCAGCTTTTCCCATTCAACGCCAGTCATGAATGCAGTGCTGTGGAACCTTAACTTATCAAGATGCCTGCATCATGCTTATAACCCTGAAACCAAGTTAGTCAGTGGTCGCTTTAGCATATGAATAGATTGAAGTACAGGGGCCTTGTTAAAATGAGTAACAGTCAAGTCGCATAAAGCAAAAGGACTGCTCACCAGATCCCTTTCATCCTTCTTTAGACCTGAGACATGGAAGGCACACCTCTAGTGATACCGCTGCTCCTGCTTCTTAGTCCGCTGCCGCGAGAGCCTACGAAATCAAAGAACAAGGAGGCTGCATAGGTTGCAAAGAGGAACCAGAAGAACGCAGTGCTTGCTTGGAGCTCACGGCATCGACTTTCCATATTAAATGAGCCATTTGTCAAGCTATTGTGAATGAGATAAGACTAGTCAAAAATATGTCAGTACACCGAACCAAAAAAAAGGAAAGTCAGATTATTCGCAACTTACGCGATTGCTGCAGCTGTGGACATGGAGCTTTGCTGCAAGAACAACGCCAGCGATAAAGGTGAATAGAATAGCCAGTGAATCCAAAACAAGCAGAACAAGAGGCATAGCCAGCGACTCGATAAATACTGCTGCGAGGCCGTACAATACGACTAACATAGAAAATGCCGCTACGAACATAGCGTAATTCACAGCTGAGGGATTTCCGGCGAAGGCGTCAGCAATGACGTTGCCGATCAAGGCCATTATGATAAGGGTCCATAGGAATTGGATGGATCGCAGAACTAACGGTCCAACGGCAACCATTGTGTCGGTAGTTTTGGTGTTGTGAGGTAATAAAAGGTAGTTAAAAGTCTCTGGTAGAGGTCAGCGACGGTGGAAAAGAACACTTTTGAAGCACCCGAAGAATATCAGTGTGAGAATTCCTTGGGTAAGTGGTTTGAATGCGACTATGTGACAAGTAAAAAATGGTAGAGTTGGGAGGCGCCGGCATACTTTAATGCTTGGGGTGGTGGAGTGACGGAAGCTCACGGCAACGAGTGAATGACCTATGACCTATGATATCACCTCACCCACTCTGTTTTTTCACGATCAACAACTCAAAGTCCGTTAGGCTTTTTGCGCAGCACAGATAATGCGATTAGTTCCACGTTCTAGGCCAAGAAGAGCAGTGATATACAATTTAGAAAAGCAGTCTTGTATTCTTGTTGATTTATGTTTGAGCTTCTCTCACTCGTTATTTAACTTCTACGCTTATTTCGGGACTCCGGAAACTGGGCAATTTTGTTTTTGTTCGCTGACGTCCTCTGCTCCCAGGAACGTTCCTGAGTGCTGACGGCGCCAGCATCTTGCTCCATACACAGCTGGACAACACTGACCCAGCAACAGCAATTGAAGCTGCCCCCGGTACTTATGGGACCACGCCACAACTCCAAACTCAACACGCCGCATTGCTTTTCGCCCCCCGCAGATCTGTTACCCAGCGCTCCTTGTTTCACGAGTCTTGGCCCAAGATTGAAGCCATTGGACCGCGGCTTCTCACACCTGTCGGTACTCGTCACCATTCCCCCACCGAGTCGTTTCGGCTCTGCGGCGACGACAATTGTCTGAAGGACTTTCTAGGTTCAAATAAACGCGGTCTTAACCGCCATGTCATAAAATTATCTCTCAGGATAAAAATACAAAAATATGCCTCACGCTAAAGCGCGAGACGCCTTGACTCCAGGGTCTACGATTGCAGATCCATATTCAGTTGTGTTTCGTGAAATTCCACAAGAGAACGTGTCCCTTTTCGGCGCTTAACTTGAGCTAAGTTTGATCATTAACGCCCGCTCCGCCCGTACGTAAACGGTCAGCCGATAATGTTGTGGTCTAGCCTTATGTACTATTATGACAAAGGTCGAAAGAAACTTGATTCGCAAACACGCTGATTTGCCGTCTGGAGTTACAGTACATTGACGGAAAAGCCCATTCAGCCATGTTCGTCATGGGGACATATAACGAACATGAAGTGAGATTTTATCTAACCTTTTAGAACCCTTCCTAAAGCCCTTCCTGGGAGCATATAAAGTACAACTAATATACAAGACTAAATAATGATGGCTTGGGGGAGGTTATTCCTTCTCAGCAAGCACTATTTTGTTTGAATCTTCCTCATCTGCCCATATATATCTTACAGCGTAGTCTCCTGCAAGCCCTGCAGAGATCACACCCCCCGTAATCAAGCACCCATTGACGAACCACCACCAGCAATCCTCAACGCTTTTAAGGTTCACCTTTTTGATCATATATGCCAGTGTAAGGGCACCTCCTCCACAGCTTCCAATGAAGAAGACTGGTCCTGCCCCCGCTGCAGCTCCAGCAGCCGCTAGTAATCCAATTTGGACTACTGCCAAGCCTGATAGGACCTGCTTGGTTTGGGCATCATGCTTCAAAGCGATACTCTTAATCCCAGCCTTTGCGTCGTCTTTTATATCCATGTGTGCGTAGATCATATCGTACAACACTGTCCAGGCAATATTTGAGGTATATAAAAGGCCAGCACTTGCTAGAGCCGCGCTGTGGTGAATGAGATCAATACCAAGAGCTGGAAATCCCATTATGGCACCCCATGAGAATGTCAATCCAAGCACAAATTGAGGATAGTATGTTACCCGCTTGGCCAGTGGATATATTGTAACGAGAAGCAAGCTCGGAACAGCATAAAAGAAGCATTGAGCAGGGAATTGTAGCAGAATAGCGAGCCCGGCCAAGAGCTGGACACCAGTAAATGCAAGAGCATTGAAAGGAGTTATCGCACCGCGAGCAATAGGGCGAAGTCGAGTTCGTGCGACATGGGGATCTAGATTGCGGTCCCAAAGGTCGTTGATGGCACAGCCGGCCCCCCGCATAATAAGAGCTCCGCTAAAGAAGAGAAGAGAAGTTCCGAGAACGGATAGTGGTGAGGCCATAGGCACAGCTAAAGGAGCGGCTAGTAGCGTCGAGAATAGACAGGGAGCGTATAGGTAGTAAGAGCCTGTTGGTTTGTCGAGTCTGCAGAGTTCGGCGTATGGGACCCATGATGGAGGTAGGACTGATAGCAGACCAGTTTTTGGTGGTGAATATGGTTCAAGAACAGTTTTAGATTCTTCTTGTATTGGAATAGCTGGACTCTGGATGGAGCTTGACTGACGTGCTAGAATAACTGCCCCGTTCTTGAAGGGTCTCACGAATGGGGTCTTAGCGAAGGAATTGTTAATGATAGTACGTGAAGGCCTCCTTGTTGATGTTGATACAATTCGGACAAAGCTGGCTGTGCTATTATACGAGGCTCTAGATCCTTCATGAAATGCCTGTAGCAGAACACTTCGACATCCTGCCGGAAGCATAAACATCCCCTTCCGGTTTAGGAGGCTAGAGATTGCCATTGAACTGAGTTTTGAGGGCTGTCGTCATATTAGCAACTTCCATTCGAACAATGTTACATTGAATAAGAAGGAATATAGGAAATCGGGATGTTGGCTATAGAAGAAAGTGCCGTTTATTATGGAAATGAGGGAAGGCCCACTTATACTGCCCATTCTGGTTTGATGTTTTACTAACGATTATTTACGCCTAGCAAAGGAACAGATAGAAACCTAAGACAAAGGAAACCGAATTGTCAAAACTCACCTATATCAGAGTCTCTTAAATAATCTCCTTTTCCCATTTCCCGGATCCTCGGGCCCAGGTTCGTCGAGACCTTTTGATATCAAATTTTGGTGGTCTGTGCAGCCGGCCCCAGGAACAACAAGGCTAAGGTCGACAGGGTTGTTCACTACTGTAGGCTTGATTGGCGAGGTCGACGGTCCCCTCCAACCTTACCCTCCTGAACTTCACTTTCTCCATTGAAAGTGAAGCGCACTATTCTTTTTAATCTTATGATAACCTCCGAAGCTCTTCAGCTTTATTTAGCGTCTTCTTGAATAGCCATTGTGCAATACCCGATGCGCGCTGTTACACTAGCAACCACATCGCAGTTTACAACTATACTGGGCATCTCACCCTCACATCAGGTGCTGTTCCCGCTTCGATTGATCTATAGTTCACCAAGCACCGAAATAGTATACCCAAAAATCTACCTTGATGGATGATCTGGATGAATGAAGGGGAATCTCCCTGGTCCTGAGCAAGTGACATGGCTCCTCAATCGCATCCCCAGGCGCAATTTGTGCCGATAGCGCCAGATCTGGATATACACAATTTAGTTGAGAACTGTAGCAACTTCGAATATGTGACGCGAATTTCGGTTGAGATGCTCCGAGAGCAATCGGTGCAGAATCTCGAGAAACTAGTATACCAACATGTTATTCTTGAAGGAAAGCCTTTGGTCGTCGAGGGATGGCAAGCAAGCCTACACCCTGATTTGTTTAGTGCCACATGGCTTCAACATCAATATTCTAAGAAAGGTAAGAGGCCAGGGTTTTCGTCATGGGTCTGAAGCAATAAATACTAAGGTTATTTACAGTTGAGGCTGTACGTGATATCCGAAATGAGGTTAACATTGAGATGACAACCGGTCATTACTTGAAGTCTATGGATACTCTTACGAAGCAGTTCTTATCCGACTACCGGGATCCAAAACGTCAGCTTCTGTATCTGAAGGATATTGATACGCCACCAGAATGGGAGCAATACCTGAAGGATCTTCTACCTGATTTCTTGTTCTACCTCAATGATTGTGTGGAGCCAAGAACAGGAGGTAATGGGGCAATTCGCGAATTAAATGAATATGGCCAATGGCAATTTGGTAAAGGTGTTGCTCCTGCGGGTGATCTAATGAGCAGCCTGCCCGACGCAATGCGAGCCCAGAACATGATGTGCTATATTGGTCATGAAGGGACACATACAGCAGCTCATAGGGAGATGTGTGCTAGTCTTGGACAAAATATCATGGTTGAAGCATCCCAAAATGGTAAAAACTCGAAGGAAGGAAGTTCTATTTGGTTTATGACGGAAACTAAGGACCGCGCATTGGTCTCCGAATTCTTTCTGTCTATCCTTGGTCATGATATCGAAATCGAGAAGCACTTCGCTCAGGTTAATGCGTGGAAGAAGGCACCCTTCAATATCTATGTAGTCGAACAAAGGGTTGGGGACCTCATCCTCATCCCGCCTTTGGCCCCTCATCAGGTTTGGAATCGCGGAACTCGCACGATGAAAGTGGCGTGGAATCGCACTTGTATTGATACGCTAGAACTTGCCATACATGAAGCACTCCCACGTGGCCGTATGGTATGCCGAGACGAGCAGTACAAGAACAAGGCGATAATATACTATACCCTTCTCAAATACTACCAACTATTACAGCGCGAAACCGTGGAAACTAAAATGTGGACTTATGGGAGGATAAGACAGCTTCTGGAGGAATTCAAACGCCTTTTCGCTTTATATACGGAAATCTTGGTTGGGGAAAGCTTTTCACCGACGCTCCCCGAGGAAGATGTGGAATTCTTGCCTTATGATTCCTTTGTCACATGCTCTTATTGCCGCTGCAATATCTTCAACCGATTTCTTACCTGTAAAGGTTGTGTGCTCACCTCGCCCGATGGAGAAGTGGAGGCATATGATGTATGCATGGATTGCTATACAATGGGACGGTCCTGTGCCTGCATTTCCAAGTTAAAATGGGTTGAGCAATGGGAGTGGCATACCCTGGCGTTTTATCACGAGCAGTGGCGTCAGGTGGTTATCCAATACGACAACTTATGCCAATTACAGGAAACTCCCCCAATGCCTCTCAGGATTGCGAGAAAGGAGAGTGCCAAGAAATCTATCGCCCAGATCTGTCAAGAGCAGCTCCGCCTTCGACCATGGCACGACCCTAACAAACCTCCTGAACCGACTATAGAACTTTTGGAAGATGAACTTGATAATGAAGAAACCCCAAAGCAAAAGAAGAAGAGAAGAATGGCATCAATAAAGAATAAGACACACTCTTGTCACACCTGCCGCCACCAAGAATTAAACTGGAAACTTGCATTCTGTACCACCTGTGCACGAGCTTATTGTTATGGTGTATTGTGGCGAGCGTTCGATTTCATGCCACAAGATGTCATGGCGGACCGAAACTGGAAATGTCCTCGATGTTTAAATATTTGTTCTTGTGGTGCGTGTCGGAAAATTCAGAGTCAAACGCCATATGTACCGAAAGGAACACTATTAGGTCATGATACGATAAAGTTTGCAGATTTTAGGAGTGTAGAGAGTCTTGTAGATTTCTCAAAAACAAATCTAAATTGGCTGCGGGAAGATGGCGGGAATGACCCAAAGCAATCCAATAGAATGCTTCGACTTCAGGAAAAGGCCAACGCTCAAAAGGCCCACGAGGCGGACGTGGAATCTACTGACTTTAATGGTCTTTTGTCAAGCCAACTGCTCGCCGACATTGATGATGCCATCTTTGGCTCTGGAAATATGCTAGCCATAGACCCGCTACTTCAAGAGAGTGAAATTCCGATAGCACCTCTAACAAATGGAGGGAGTCATGAAAACCTATCCCAAGCGATTAGTTCCGATGCCTCATTGAGCATAATAAACCATACTGCCATGGATGAGGTACACAACCCGCATCCTGAGTCGAATTTCCATACTGTACCAGATCTAGATGATTCTTACGCTGCCGATTATGGCGACCAATGGAGACGGAATGGTACAGATATAAATTATGCTCCAGTAGCTAATATGTATTCTGCTGAAATTGCCCAACCAAAATCTTTACCTCCTCAAGTGGAACACGGGATCGGTATTGGATATTATAACCAGATGCGCGGGGCTGATATGATCCTTTACGAGTTTACAAATTTGGATGCCGCAGCAAACGATACGATTATTGTCCAGCCAGCCGTTGTGGGGGATGTTACAATTCCTGCAAGCACCCCAACGGCTAAGAAAAGGAAACGGGCGGATTCTGATGAACAAGACGAATATTCGTCGAGGAATAGGGGGCATGATGAAGCTATACTTTCTCAAGAACCTAGAACTGTATCCCGTACCCTGAGAGAGAGAAAACCGCATGCCAACAATCATGATACGCTCTCTCTTTTCAGCACAGATATTGAATCCGAAATCGATGTTACATCTGAGATGACGAATAAACCTAGTAATGGTTATGATGGTGGACCGCTCCCCCAAGCTGCAAACCTCAAAACCAGACATGCTGCGGGATCAGGAACGCCATTACAAAATGATCCCACAAACAAGAAATCAGGTCAAGTTGAGCTCCCTGCACCCACTGAAACACCTAAACGAAGAGGTCGACCACCCAAGCGCCGGGATACAGATGGTGTTCCTAGCATTGATTCTTCTGCTAGGAAGGACTCAGAACTGAATGGATCCAGACGCTCGTCTAGATTAGAAAACAGAGTTGAGCCAGAAACCCCCGCAAGACACAGGTCTGCTAGGATAGCTAGTATTATCATGGATCATAAAAATGATAGTACCTCTGTGGGTAGGTCTTTGCGGGGAAGAGCACCAGCTTCAGACGATAAACAACGTCGCTCGGATGATACATCTAGGGTTGACCAAAGGCGAACGAGGAGTTTAGATGTGAAGAGGAGGAGGGGTAGACCTCCACTCCAGCATAGGAATGTAATTCAAGTTAAGGAGAGAATGAAGCAGACAGTAAGGCGAGGACGGAAAGCTCACCCATCAACTGGTCTTAGGCCTCTTATTGCAGCTGAATTGCCAAAACAAAAGGAAAAGTCTGCAATGCAGAATAAGACGGAGGAAACCAGAGTCTCCAAACCCTTAGTTAACTTGGGCGAGGATAAAGACACCCAACTACTGGGGAATTCAGATTCTGAAACGCCCAGACTGAGTTCCCCGACTGTGGCCGGCACATTCGTTGATACGGGTCGAGAACCGGCTTATGACTCGCTCTTTGGTGACGATGATTCTTCATCGGATGGAAGCATACCGGCTCGAGTAAATAAATAATGCCGTCTAGGCGAGGCAGTCTTTGTTAGGAAATAGGCGTTCTGGTGGGTATTTGAGATGTTACACAAATCATGATAGAAGGTTTGGGGTAATTCTGAAGGCATTGAGGATTAAAGTGGAACATACCCTAGGATTTATGATCCCCTTTGAAAGATATACATGCACAAATCGCATGTTCATATCTTTACTTCAGCTCTCTCAAGTTGTATGATAAATTTTACAAGCTTTAAATTGCGAATCTTAAACAGGGATCCTGGTGGTTTTCAGTCATTCACTATTGAGGTCGTTATTTTTACAATAGCACCAATACCTTTAGCTAGCTTCATCAAGCTTTCTGCTACCAAAGAAAGCTCAAACAGAGTATAAGAGGGTTAGAGAACTTGAAAAGGTGCAAAACTTTTATTTAATTTAGTGCCACAAAGGTCGGATTAATAAAAGGACTGTGACTGCCACTGAAATTGTTTGTAACATACATATCAAACACTACAATGATTGCTACAACTTTTTGAATGACACTATTCGCTCATCCGGAATACAAGATCTCTCTAAAGAACGCCAGAAAATGCAAAATATCATGTTTAATTTTTACCTCAGACAGCACCTCTTTTCTTGAAACTTCCTCCTTGTCTAGGTTGACTACCATAAGCTCTACGTCCCTGAGTTTTCTTGTCTCGACTCATACTTGCTCCTAATGTTAGATCGACTCTTGGTGGAACCGTGAAGCCAAAGCTCTTGGCAACCTTCACCAGGTCTAGCTTATTAACGTCAAAGATAGTGCGTAGAGAGTGACTAGCATACGCTTGCAAGTAGCTCTTGTATCCTGATTTAGCACTGCTATTGAGGTAGTAGTTGGATGCTATCAATTTCTCCAGCTGCGATTGCACGTTGACTATCTTATTTGCTGGGAAATCAAATTCTACCACAGGAACTCGTGCTGCCTTAAGATGTGTGAGAAATCCAACTTCGCTGGGCTGAAGGAACATTAGAGAGCGCCCTCTTCCGTTAGAACCACGGGCGGTTCGTCCGACTCGGTGAATATACTCAGTTGGTTGGTCAGGAGGGTCGTACTGAATAATCCAATCTACATCTGGAATCTAGAAACGCAAATAAAGTTAGTTGGAATCAGTAGACATTCAGATCAAGAGAACATACATCTAAACCTCTCGCTGCAACATCAGTGCAAATAAGAGTGCCTTGCTTCGCGTTACAGAATTCGAAGAATGTATTAGTTCGCTTCTGTTGTTTTTGTTTGCCATGCAGGTCCAGTACGGGGAGATCAATGTAGTTGAGAAGCTCAGAGTGATACTTTACACACGCACAAGACGAGAAGAAGACGATAATCTTCTTCTTCAGATTTCTTTTCAAGAAGCTGAATAGGAGCAAGAACCGCTTGTCAGAATCGCATACAACGTAGCCCTGTTGAAGACCTTCAACTGTGCTGTGTTCCTTCTGTTGATCAACATTTATATAGAGAGGTCCAGGTCGTAAAGATATCCGTGCAAGGTCTTCCACTTTTGTTGTCTGTGTAGCAGAGAAGAGCATAGTCTGTCTCTCTTCTTTCGGTAGAACCTTGACAATCTGTCGCATTTCATCCTCAAAACCGACCTCCAATATTCGATCAGCTTCATCAATGACAAGAGCCTTAACATTTTTGAAGACAAATCCTTGAGTATTTTGTAGATGGTCGAGCAGTCGTCCAGGAGTCGCAATAAGCAGGTTAACTCCCTTCGCAAGCTTTTCGGCCTCTGCTCTCCGGTTCGCCCCACCAATGACTATACCATATGTTTGCGAGTGGTGGGCCATTAGCTCTCGTGCAACTCCAAATATTTGGAGAGCCAATTCTCTCGTAGGAGAAACCACAATCACCCCTGTTCCATTTCTAGGCTTAAATCGCAAAGAACTGAGCATTTCCACTGCTGGGATTAAGAAGGACAATGTTTTACCAGATCCGGTTTTTGCAGCTCCTAAAACATCTCTTCCTGCAAGCAAAGGCGGTATTCCACGCTGTTGAATCTCCGTCATAGTATCAAACTTCATGTCCTCCAAGGCTTTCATAGTTTTCTCTGTCAGGTTAAGCTCCGAGAATTTCTTGGCTTGCGTGCCTCCAGATGGTAACGAAAGAGCTCTTGTACCGTCGATCTGTTCTGCACCGCCTTCGTCTTCATTTTGCTCTAGCTCGGGTTCTTCGTCGTCGTTTTCCTCAGATTCAGCACCATTCTCTTCGGCCACAATATCGCTATCTTTTGCAACAGCCTTTGGAGTCTCGTCTCCAAGTCCATCCTCGTCTGACTCTGATTGACGCAGCTTCTTCACTTTCTTATGACTTTTTTNCCGGTTGTTGCTTCTCCAACTCAACATCTTCTACGATCGCCGTACCATTGGTTGTATCAGAAACCTCACTTTTTTCAACCTTTGAACCCCCATGCTTTCTCTTGCGCTTCTTGCTATGTAGCTCAGAGTTATCCATTGTGCTGGCAGAGAAANGTCGATTAAACCCACAGGAAGGCTGGCTTTTGCTGTTCAGAGTTGGTTCAAAATTTCCGTCTACCGTCAATAATTTATCGCGCTAATCCGATAAGGCATATCAATGCACTATGCCTATCGCAGATATTATCACGTGCCAGCCTCACCCTTTAGAACTTGGAACATTTTGTAATTTTGTTTTTCTGTAGAACTTGCTCTGTACTAGAAGAGTCATCTCGTTTTATTAAGTTCATTCAAAATTATCTTCCACAATCATCTAATGATCTAATGGGCATCCATCATTATCATTGCAAAGCCAGGCGTCATAAAACGGAGAGCAAAACAATTGAACTGTATAGAGAGCATTTTATCATTTCCATCTAACTTCACTTCCACCAGGAAACCTGAAGTGTCTTAAGAGAATTTTGAATGAATTTTCCACGCATCCCAAACATTGATATTCCATTTCACGTTCAATTATTAGTAAAACAACGGTCTGCCATGCCGTATAATTTTCTGCGCCAGCCCCTTGTCCGGTAACAAAGCTTAGATAAGATGCTTTGATCTGATAAAATGTCAGTATTAATACTTTCACAGGTCTAGTTAGAGCAATTTCAAAAACGTACCGAAAGTATGCCCGTAAATAGATAACCTGCCACGCTCCCAATGCAACCAGCATCCCCATAGTGCTAAAAGCAAACCATTTTACTCGGGTATTCGTGCTCTCGTTGGTGTCTCGGAGCTTCTGCTCTCGTGTCCGTAAATAGTCCATCTCAGCCACAATCTCTGAGACCATTTCCTCAATCCGCCGTAATTCGGTCTCGACAGGCTTCAGTTTTTCGGTTGCTTGTACAGCAGACCAGTCTTTTGCATCCGCGCCAATGTCAATATCCAGTTCGATATAGCGAGTAGGATCTCTAATCCCTCTACCCCCTTGGCCTAATGAGACACTGTTAGCTTGGAATCAAGGATCTCATGGCTGGGACTACGTACTCGAGGCAAAGTAATTTTCGAAGCAGACATCAAAGGAGGCATCAGCAAGGGATGTAAATGCCATTCGCTTTTCGCCCACCACATCTTTTGCCTTGCCATATTCATTACCGATCGAATCTCGAATCTGGGATGAGAGCAATTAGCAAACATTCTCTTCCATTGAGAAATATGCTAACAAACCTGCATATCAAGGATCATTCCATCACCTTTGCGGCCACCAACAGTGGCCGTAACTACAACTAATGTGTCTCTTCCAACGAAATTCCGTATACATCGCTTGCTTCTAGTATCCCCCTTATGGAAAGCTTCGCTGTCGAACTTCAATGCATCGGCGCAAACAAGGAGCAGCAGTAAACTGCAAAGTGAGAACACGAGTGACTTTGCGGACGCCATACTGCTCGCTGGTTATGTATGTGCGAGACGGACTCTGCGCTTGTTGGTGAGCTGTCGCCTCAAATAAATCCAGGAGATCTTTATGGTCTGGCTACAACCGTGGTCAGTAACAAAGGGGCCAACCAGATGTTTTTCCGACCCGAAAAGCAATTCAATTTTAGGGTCTTATCACGTGCTCGTTCCGCACCCATGTTCGATCTTGAACTTTAAACTTCGCGGCAGCAAGGTATCGCAACAACGAATTCTAGCTTCCACAACGTTTTAAAAACTAGAAAATATCGTCACAAAGATGCCTAAATGTAAGTATTCTATCATGCTATGTTAATTTATGAAATTAGCTAACATTGAAACAGTCTTTTGTAAGTTCTAATAAAAAANTTGCCGCTTCAATCTCTATATCACTTCTATCACCAGCGCCGTCGAACAACGTCAAGCTAACCACTCCCCCCAGGTGATTACTGCGATGTCTATCTTACACACGACTCTATGAGCGTGCGCAAAGCTCATAACAGTGGAAGGAACCATCTACGAAATGTAGTAGACTATTACCAACGTTCGTCCAACGCGTTTCCCATCTCCAACAAAAACCTCTTGCAACTAACTTGCAGATCTGTAGAAATTGGCCACGAGAAAGCGCAATCTGTCATCGATTCGATTACGAATTCCTATGCTGCCGAAGGACAAGCCGCGTCTAATCCAATGCTCGCACAAAACCCTGGTGGGACGCCATTCCCGCCACCTTTTGGTTTTCCTGGCGGAGTTCCACCTCCACCATTCGGTGCCCCAGGCAGTCTACCACAAGGAATGCTACCTCGTAAGCATAGCTTTTATTTCACTCCATCTTTGTCACTCAATTCTGAAATGTCATGTTTTCTAACGCGCTCATTGGTACAGCACCTGGTGGTCGTGGTGCTCCGATGCCGCCTTTCCCTCCCATGCCCGGTGGCCCACCGTTACCCATGAACGGAATGCCATTTCCCCCTCCACCAGGAGGCCTACCATTCCCACCACCTGGAGGCCTCCCTCCCAACTTTCAGCTTCCGCCAGGATTCCCGCCGCCAGGTGGATTCCCTGGTGGCCCTCCACCAGCAGGCTTCCCTCCTGGGCAGTTTGATGCGCCGGGTCAAGGACAGGGACAGGATAAATGAGAGGAGATGAAGGAGGTCATGATGAAAATCAGTTACGATACTAGGTTGTCATGAGCTTTTGTAAAGAGATCGTGCCTGAGCATTCTGGGATATATGGCGTTACGGTAAGGAGTTCTACGGTTGGAAATATAAGCATTTAGGTGTTCCAAGCCGGGTGTCAAAACTACCTCTTTTTTTNCCAAGAACAAAAATTAATTCGCACCAGAAGTTTTGTTATACAATATAACAATTATTTGCAGTAGCAGCATCGGTCTTATTACTGAATATGAATTGAATGCAAACAACGCTCCACTTCCTTTCTCTATCTCATCTTTTTTAACACCGATTCTGCAATAAAACGTAATATGGCACAATTCTTGCTCTGGTATTAAGAAGGGATTACTAAAATCACCAAAAATGAGCGCTTCCTATTCTGCATGAGATATGCGCTTTCCATGCACCACCCATGAAAACCCCCCCNACCAATCCAGCTGCATCCAAGCAGCTCCTTTTAACATAAGCCCATTTCGTTAAAAAAAANGAAGTCTCATTTCATATCCCATAGTGCTCCTGCCTCGAAGTGGCTAATCCTCATCCAGCCTCCCCTTTCCGTGGCACAGCCATTCCCAAGCATTTCCCATTTCGACATATCACCACGTAAGTCATAGCATAGAGTTAAACCCACCCTGGATTACTCAATCTGCTTCCGCAAGCTGAATGATCAACTTCGACGCGAGGTCTAAGAAAGGGAACGGCGACGTGACATCTTTCTCCTCCAGTAACATGCCATCTGTTGTCTCGTATCCGGCGCACTTGAAATCGACGAGGTATACTCCCGATTCCATCTCGTATAGCTGAATGTCCATGTACATCACTACCGATTGGGCTTCCACATGCTGTTGTTGCTGATGCCTGGGGGAAGAAGACGTTGCGTCCTGCGAAGGAACTGAGCCGCCTCCGCTGCTTAACGAAGCAATAGATTGTCGTCGAAGGTCTAATGTTGAGGAGTGAGTCGATCCGGGCGGAACCTTTCCTGGAGGGTACATACCATCCTGTTTCCATCGTACGTGGAGAACCCAGGGATCAGCTGGTAATCTGTAATGGGTCGAACCCGCTCTCTGGAAGCGTATATTGCTCGAATCTCTACTGTTTATAGAATCGGCATGATGTAAAGAGGCGCCACTGGCCTCCGATATGAAACTTCCGTCATTGTTTCTGCTACTGTTAGCTCATGATGCGACTGATATGGGGATGAGAGAAACCTGTTATCCTCATTCCGAATTGAATAGGAGTCCCCTCCATCTTCGTCAATAACCCATTCGGCACCTAGCTTCTGCAGGGCACGATATATACATCCGATCGCCTCAAGAGGTTGATTCCGTGACCTAATACCGAACTGCCATTTAGTTGGTTTGGACTTCTTCTGTGGGACGGGTGTCATAGCAACTGGTCTCTTATTAGCTTCATCAAGTTTAATCTGGCTTCTAGAATGAGGATTGAGTCGCCGAGCTGTCTCTATCTTTTCGGCCTCCGAATGTGGAACAGGTGCTGCATCAGGGTGTGTTGTTGGTGTTGAGTTAATAGGGGCTCTGCCTGCTTTCTTTGCTTGCATAAAGTCTCTGTGATAGGCTGGAAGACTGCTTGGCAGAATACCAACTTTGCTAACGTAGGGCCTCATAGATCTTTCAGTCCCACCTGAGGTACTAGATCGTGGTGACATTGAGTCTAAGAGAGGGCTTGGTCGAGAGAGTGGAAGTGGAGATACAGCTCCCTTGTCCTTGGATACTGGCGAATCCGAGCCCAACTTTAAGCCATCGTTCCACGGAGGAGGAGAAGAAGCCTGAAAGAGAAGTTGTCCTTTATCATCTGATAGAAGTGCTATCCGTTGAGTAAGAATTGTCCTATATCTAAAATCCTGGGAGAAGGACGGTACTCACGATTTGCTTCCATTAATTTGTTCTCCCTCACAATAAGATACGCATCCTTGATCGCAGAAGGTTCCTCAGCAGCCAGTGCTTCCTGAACATCCTTGATTCCGTATCCCATAGTCTTACTGATCTTTTCCGTAACCTGTTCATGAAGTTTCTCTTGCACAGCAGGAGTAGCATTCGGGGCAATAGCCCTTGGGTTGATAGCCTTTGATGGGTCGACACCTGTATCAAAGAACTCTTCTGGCGGAGGTTGCAGATAAGCAGGCAAATTAACTAAGAACCACGGGTCCTGTCGAATGTCCTCGATCGTAGCTCGGTGGACAGGATTGACAGCAAGCATCTTCTTGATCAGGGATGCAGCTCCTGCACTCATGTAGTTTGGAACGACATACTGGCCTTTTGCAATCTTGGCGAAGAGTGACGGGATATGCTCATCATCGAATGGTAGTCTTCCAACAAGCAGGACGTACAATATGACACCACAACTCCAGACATCGACTTCAGGTCCGGCATAGAGCTTTCCATTGATAACTTCCGGGGCAGCATAGTTCGGACTTCCACAACTGGTCTTCAGGAAATTCCCATCTGTCATGATATTACTTAGACCGAAATCAGCAATCTTGACGTTGAGGTTCTCGTCCAGTAGTAAATTCTCCGGCTTCAAATCCCGATGGACAATCTTATGTCTGTGACAATATTCAACGGCACATATGATTTGCTGGAAGAATCTCCGGGCTTCATCTTCCTTCATCTTTCCATTTTGGACGATATAGTCGAAGAGCTCACCACCGGCATACTCGAGGACCATAATAATCTCTTGTTGGGTTTTAATCACAGTATAACTAAATTGTAATCAGCCTTGGTTAGCTCCATACCAACTAAAACCGTCCTTCTAAAACAAAATATATAAACTCACAGCTTAATGATATGTGGATGTCTCAACAACTGCAAATACTCAATCTCCCGCTCTACCCTCCCCGCCATATCCCGACTGATGAGCTTCTTCCTCGCAATGATCTTTAAAGCGACCTGCTGATTCGTAACGCGGTGCACAGCCAGCTTCACCTTGCCAAAACTCCCCTCTCCGAGTGTTCGTATGATCTGATATGCCCCTATCCGCTGCTCGGCCTTCCTCTGCGGCGGGGGCTGCTCAGCGGATCGACGATCCCTGTTAGGATCCCGCCGAAAGCTGGCATCTGGGGGTTTGTTCGCAGCACGACGGTTTGCAGAAGGCGCGAGCGAGATTTCGAGCTCGCCATCTTCGTAGGCCCCGTGGGGCATCATCGTGCCTGGCGGGTGTGTGTAAGAGAGAGTGTGTGTCTCGTTGCTTTTTGCGGGTATTTCTGGGTAGCGGGAGGTATTGCTACGGCGGTGTTCTCCTAGAAGGAAGGTCGCTTTTTGCCCCACCAAACGGCGGGCGAACGTGGAGAAATGGGTCGTTAAAGCCAAGCGCGGTGGGATGGATTCCAAGGGTCGCTATGAACGCAATGCAAGTATGTCAGACTGCTTTCGATGTGAAGATATCGTGTTCGAGGTTTATTTCGCTGTCCGGATAGATGAGGTGTGGTTGTCTCGGAGAGAACGCTGCTGGTTGAGTCTCTAAGAGTAGTTGGTTGCTGCGCTAAAGCACACAAGCGTCATTCTGCTGGGGATGCGGCCCGCGGNCCTTTGAAGCTCAACAGCACATGAATATTTTATACTGATTGATCAGATACATATATTTTGGAGTAGTTCAATTAAAGTACAGGCTATTAGCTAGACTAAACCTTATGTGGTCTTTTCCACATTGGCCAAAAATAGTCGGCTTCTACTTCGCTCGCTATCTAGATCGGTTCTTAGAGTTGAGATGTTATCCAAGATGGCAATTTATGTGTGACAAGATCTTATCTTGACCTTGCCTAACATGCCAGCATAATGAGAGTTCTCTCCATTAAAGCCAAAACTCAATGTCTTATCCTTAAGTTGAGAATTTCTCAGAGCCAAGTGTCTCGAGCATCTGGTAGTCTGGGAGACTTTTTAGTAGCTCACTCTGACTGTCTTCCGGATACAACAGTATCCTTTCAATGGCCAGTATTTTCCTTCTTCTCTTCCTCCTTTAACCTCGCAACCAACTTCTCCCTCAGAAAGTCAGTCAATCCCAGTCTAAAATAAGCCCAGAAGATGTCAGCAAATGTAAGATTCTAAAAATCGCAGACGAAAATAAACCAAGCAGGGGTGACCTATTAGTATCAAAAAGATCACTCACATTCCCTCCCTCGTAACAATCCTATACGTCCCACTACTCTGATAATTCCCATCAACACCCACAAACTGCCCCTGTCCATCAACCTCCAAGCTCCCGAAGATATCTTCCGGCCACGCAATCCGTCCATAATCAGGCGNCGCCCTCAAATCACTCACGTGAACCCATCCACCTCGTCCTGCTCCACCAGCACCACCCTGATGACTCGCTCCACCGGCTGCATCGCCCCCGGATTTAACTTCATTACTACTGCTGCTACTGCGACGATGACGCTGAGGGAACACGCCGCCTTGGCCGAGTTGTGAGCCAGACGAGGTTGCGAATGCTTGAGCTTGCGAGCTAACCCAAGGATCGGAGTGCGCATGTTCTTTCAGGACGGATTGGAGGATTGTGAGGAAGCGGTGGTTTTCTGTTAGGGATGTTGGGGTCGGAGGAATTGCTGTCGTGGTGCCAATTGCAAGGGATTCCGTTGGTGGATTTGTTGGAAGGAGAGTGAGGGTATGAGAAGAGGGGGAGGATCGCGACGGAAAGACGTACTATGTCGTATCAGTCTTTTGTTTTGTGGAGATGTGTTTGAAGGGAGGAATTGGCTGAAGAGAAGACTCACGATGTGTGGATTATTTGGTAGAGTTGAGAGTGATCGTGTTGATTTTCTAAACGAGGATCCAATGGATCCTCGGAATAATAGAGAGGATACCATTGTTGTCAAAGAGAAATGGGTTTGTATTCTTGCAGGATGAGAAAGGTCGCCATGGAACCTTTTTTTCAAGGGTATGTGAAATAAGCATCCGCCAAAAGAGGAAACGAGCTGATGTCGCATGGCGTCATTGACGATCCTCATCCGTGCACGAGGCTGATACAACTCCGAGAAGGCTCTTCAAAACAGTACACGCAGATTGTAGCACTAGATGGTATCAATTTACGTATATATTAGAGTTTCAAGGCAATGTTTCCCTAGTTTCCAATACGGTTTGTACATAAATCACATAGTTCCATACGGTAATACAACACAGATTTGATCAAAAAAATTTGGTATCTGAATTGATCTAAATCAGGCCCTAGGAATATACAAGGTAACTCATCTCTTTGGAAACCAAGCGAGGAGAAGGACCAAGTAGGACGTGATAGAGGCGCCAATCCGCTCAGCTCACAAGCAGGAAAAGGGCATTCGAGGCATAAGTCATTTGCTCCCACCACTCCCATCCATGTGTACACGCGCCAAGATAAAAGAGGAAAAAAGAAAATCCCATACAAAACAGCAAATCTAATAACGAGGTTTGCCGCAATTATGCATCAACTCCACCGAAGATCTAAAGGATATATTAGCAATCATATTTTAAGTGGAATGTATGGTCTTCGAGTGCTACTCACAGTCTCCATCAATATACCGGTAATTCTGTAGGGGTCAGCGTTGGAAGCTGGTCGTCTGTCTTCGAAGTATCCATAGCCCTTGGCTGCGGTTTCTCTGGGGATACGGATGGAAGCACCACGGTTTGCAACACCATAAGTGAATTCATCAATGCTACCAGTCTCGTGTCGGCCGGTGAGACGGAGAGTGTTGTCCTCACCATACACGGCAATGTGCTCCTTGTGTCGGCCCTCGAGCTTCTTAATGGCAGCTTCAATGGCCTTCATGCCAACGTCCTTAGAACGCATATCCTTGGTGGAAAAGTTGCTGTGGAGACCAGCTCCGTTCCAGTCACCTGGGATTGGCTTGGGGTGGAAAGAGATCTTAGCACCGAATTCCTCAGCAATGCGGTGGAGGAGGAAACGAGCGAGCCAAAGTTGGTCACCCACTATAACGCACAATCAATTAGTTTTGATTAACTTCCAAGTGAAAATTGGATGAAGTACTCACACTCAATACCCTCGCAAGGGCCGACCTGGAACTCCCACTGGGCGGGCATGACCTCGGCGTTGGTTCCCGAGATCTTGACACCGGCAAACAAGCAGGCCTTGTAGTGAGCCTCGACGATATCTCGGCAGTAGACCTTACCGGCGCCAACACCACAGTAGTATGGGCCCTGTGGACCTGGGAAACCACCCTGAGGCCAGCCGTATGGTTTGTCCAACATGTCAAGGAGAGTGTACTCTTGCTCCAAACCGAACCATGGCTCCTGTGCGGCGTGTGCCTTCATGAGCTTAGCACACTCGTGGCGGTAGTTGAACTTGTTTGGGGTTCCATCAGCATCCCAGCACTCGGTGATAACGAGAACGTTTGGTCCTTGGCGGAATGGGTCGGGGAAAACAGCAACAGGTCGCAGGTAGACATCGGAGTTGTCACCTGGAGCCTGTCCCGTGGAGCTACCGTCGAAGTTCCATTCTGGGAGATCCTCGAGCTTGATCTTGCCGTCGGCTGGGATTTTGGTGATGGTCTATGGTGGCCGAAAAAGTTAGATTAATTTTCCTTGTCATCATTTTGCGCGGAGTGGTTGAGAGAGAGCCTTGCGTACCTTGGATTTTGAGCGAACGCCACCGGTGGAGTCAATCCAGATGTACCTAGTCTGCGAGTCAATAACGAGTAAATTTGCAATTGTATCGGGAATGCATACTCGGCCATACCAGTGCCCTTCTGGTCGAGGCTCATGTACTTGAGCAACTGTTGTGGTCATGTCAGCGCTGGCTCCGAAAACGGCTCTGAGAAGGATGATGGTGGGGCTCACGTTTGCGGCATAGGAGACAGTTTGGGAGGTAGCCATTTTTGCGGATATTAGGATGTCAATGCAAAAAAAGAGTAAGAATAAGGCGGAAATGAGTGCAGCACAGTGCAAATTCTAGCAGACAGGAGTGAGTTTGGAGAGAAGGGGAAGAAAATGGAGGGGAAGTGAGAGGATGGCAATGGGCTTTTTAAGGGCGTCAGGATTTTGGCCTTTCCCGGGCCTGCGATAAGGTAAGAAAAGGTAAGGGTGGGCGGATTCTTTAGGACGCTAAGCGAGCGACCAGTGGCTCGAGTGGCACCTCAGCATGCGCGCTCCAACCAGGATTCCCGAGCCCTGGGATTTCACGTAGATGGATGGGCACGATGGGATACGATGGTTTATGGACTGTGCTTGGACTTGCGGTTGGGGTCGCTTTTGCGGTAAATAGCTATCGAGCCATTGGTACAGTACAGTTCCAAGTACTGTACCTCACCGGCGTGGGCGACCTCCATCAACCTTTTGCCCTGGTCTGCTCGGGCTTGCTCAGGCCTGTCTCGGCCTTTCCAGCTTGGTTGTTCGGGGTGGTGCTCTACAGTAGCAACGGGACGGTTGGGTTCGTGGGGAGCATTCTTCTGGAAGAAGCAAAGCAGCTTGTGCTATCTCCCTTTCCCCCAACCTTTCCTAGATACCGTAGCCGTCCCCCCCGCGACGTGCAGGACAAGAATTGCTTCTTCTGCCTCAATAATTTCCTGCTGTCAGGTTGTCGTTGCAGCTGAGCTTGCTGTGCAAAGTTTTTCAACGCACAAGACAGGCACAACGGTGCAACATGCGGTATTTTACTTGTGGTGATTGTGATCAGCAGAGTCTGACCCTGAGCGTTTTCTTCTCTCTTGGCCAGAATAGCACGCGGGGGAGAAGAAACTTTTTTCTTCCTTTTTTTTGCTTTTCCTCTTGCAGGCCCTGTGTCCTGTACAGTACAGCATGCAGGACACCATGCATGGAGTACGCAGCTACTAGTCAACCCCTCCAATATCAGATGCTACACTGAGAGATCTGTGTCAAAGAGCTCCAGGAAGAGAGGAGTTGAGATGTGGAATTGAAAGAAGGAGGTGCAGGCAGAATTTATGTGGTCAATTATCAGCATTGGCATTGTTATTCTTGTCACTATTATCAATATCATATGTATTCCCGAAGTCAACAGCAGTACCCCGCCAAGTTGACAGGAGCAACGAGAGCAAACTGCAGCCGAGATATCAATGGTGACCGACCAAACCCTATCTGGGGAATCTCTGATGGCGCTGACAGCAGACCTGTGCCGCTCTGGATGGCAGCACCAGCATGCTAATACAGTACCGGTAAGGGAACTGCCTCTAGCTCATGGAAATTACTGTACTGCAACTTTACCCACTTCATGGATAAATCACCATTTGCTTTTTTTTCATCGGTCTAACCCATCGCAGAGTTAGATTCGCACGAGTTCCCCCACATAGATCATGCCCTGGAATGCCCCTCCCGCCGTTCTCGGTTTCGCCAGATCATCAAATTGTCGGAGCACGCTACGTTCCATTGCACACAGCAGGAGAGGGATGGTAGAAGAGTGGAAAGAAGGTTCTTTCTTCTTTCTTCTCAGCAAGCAGGGGCCTTCCCACCACCCGCACTCAGCACCCAGTCGGCCAATACAGCACTTGCATGCAGCAGCCTCCAATAGTTACATCCGCCCACGTCTATCAAAACATCGTACTGGTACTGTAGTGTGTACTTCTCCGTAGCAACCAACCCTCAGGAGAAAAAGTCCACCTTCGGATTTAGCAGCAACTGGTTCTGACCCTGAATGCACGGATAACCTGCGCTATTTATTACTAGACTGCTGGGCCATACACATCCACTGACATCCAGCACATTAGCCATCCGTTCTACCACCGGGCATTCTTTGCTGTTACGAAATGGGAATCAGGCGTTGGTCCCTTCATTCGGGCTTCTTGTCGTGTGTTTTGCTGCGACTTCGCACCCCGCCGACCCCGCCGAGCCCAGCCCAGCCCGAACAGCCACAGCGATAAGGAATCGCAGGCCGCCATTGGCTAGATCCACCTTTGCGCACGTAAGCCGCAATACAAACGCGCCCGTTCGGTACAGCCTTCCGACTGGCTGACTGAGGAACAGGCTGTGTATGGAAATCACGTGCTTCGAGACCTTGGGGTAAACCCGGAGACCTTTTGCCTCCCATTATTCATGTCAATTACTCCCGCCGCCACGCCACCGTCATGCCAGGGCCCGTGAGGCAAATGATATTCGGCCTTTGTCACAACCGCAGGTAATTGCTCGTTTGGCTACCAGTTACGAGAGGTGCAACCTCTGAAACCCGTCACCAGCACGACAACTCACCATTGACTGACCGCTACGCCCGAGAGGTCGTGTGGATGATGGTGATGATGATGACTGTGATCTAGGATCCACGTAATTCCATAGTTTGGGTGCAACGCAAACTAGCAAATCACCTCAATTTGCAGACTTGCTCCCAGTCTCAACTTTCAATCTCGAATCTCACCTCCTTTGTCATTACTCCAGTCTACTTGAGCTACTAACTGCATGCCGGCTAAGCACGTGCCTACTCGGCGATGACATCCAACTCGCAACTCTTCGGGCATTGTGACTCTACTGCCTGCAGTCTTTCCTTCCGAATAATCCCTCCTGCAGCAGAATTCCCGAGATGATTGATCACAATTGATGGCTGCTGAGAAGAGCAAAGCAAAACTTGACAACACGAAAACTTTAATAAAGAGTGCCAAGGTATCATAGTTCGAGGCTGGATGTGTGGCTAGTACTTACGTACATCTATATTTAGTTTCCAAGCGACCGTTGAGCCAAAATACTTCGGTTATACGAGTTACGAAAGTACGTAAGTACACTGTATGAAAGTTACCATTCGGCGCACAGCCTCATAGTCTCGCCTCGCCTCCTTGCCCCGGATTTCTTGGTTGTCAAATCAGAATCAATACTAAAAGAGTACTGCATTACTCCATATGACTGGTATAGACTCGCTCCAAGTCTGTGGACAAAGTGCTATGATTGTATAGAGTCTGGAAATCTCGATGATCTTAAGCTTTGAAACTCTCACGTGATAAGGGTTGGTCTGATTGGGAACGTGAATTCTAAGTCAACCAATATAACGGTCTAGATTCTAGAAGTTCTAGATCCCGGAAGATAGCAGTCTCGCCTTCTAGCATCGACATCACAACCTCTATCTGGTATCATATCCATATGCAAGTTCCTTGCAGGACAAAGCGTTAGCAAACACAAACTCGAAACAAACAGACAAAACCAATGAAAACATGCGTCTCATCTGACGATGACTAAACTCCTCAGACAGATCCAGCCCTCCTCTACTCATACGAGTGCAGTGCATGGCAGTACTCCACAGCCGCAACTCCAATCTCACCGCTCTTGAACCCATATTTCCCGCCATCCCTTTCCTCATCATATTCTTCAACGTGGTCATCACCAAAAGCCATGCTCTCATCGACCTCGTCCCCGACCTCCATCCAGACCTCACTAGTAGCGTCGATGGGACTGATCTTGCACAACAGCCAGTACACTCCCGAGGCCACGATGAACCCACAGAAGAAGTTAAGGTTGTATATATACGTAGCTCCAATAGGCACATCCTTACCAACAGCGCCAACGAACCCGACGATGTTGATCAGGATACCTGCAATGTACGCCATATAGCCACGCCAATGGATACCAGCGGTGTAGTAGTAAGGCGACACTTTGCGTGCTGAGTAGAGGTCCTTGACCCGCAGGTAACCCTTGCGTACGAAGTAGTAGTCGCTGATAATGACACCGGCGATTGAGGACAAAAAGACGGAATAAGCTGACAGGTAGGTAGTGAATTTGTTTGCTGTTGATAGCAAGTTCCAGGGGCACATCACCAGGCCTACAGTTGCACATACATAGCCTCCCCGACGAATGTTGATGTACCGCGGAAGGAGAGCCGTCATGTCAGTCCCGGCTGAGACGCTGTTAGCTGCGATGTTAGTCCCCAGCTGGGCGAGGCCAAAGGCAAAGGCGATGAAGAAAACGCCGGCACGGTTGCGTGAGGTTCCTTCGTCTAGGAATGATTGCAGGAGGTCCAGGGGGTTCCAGATTGGGTCGCCATGGAAGATGACTGTTGAAGAGGAGGAGACGATGACTCCGATGAAGGAAGTGATAGCGAATCCACAGGGGATAGTTATCAATTGGGACCAGAGAGTATCACGAGGCTTCCGAGCAAATCGAGCAAAATCGGGGTCATTCTATGAAAATATGGTTAGGTCAGGATATCTGAAGGTAACCTTTTTTCTCTCTTTCTTTTCTACTTACCACAATGAGTGTTGCGAAGTTGGCTATTGCAGACATGATACCCAAGATTATTCCCCACGCCAATTGCGATCCATGAGACGTATTTGGCTGCTTCACAATCGGCCCAAGTCCCTTTGCGCGGACAACAGCCCAGATGAAGAAGGCAACGCCAGCGACAGGTACAATGTATGCCTTCACTGTGAACAGATGACGGATCTTGTGAACCGGAAACCAGATAGCCGGGAGCGACAACAACCAGAAGATGAGGAACGCAACAAAGTCAGTCGTAGTAGTCCCGGAATTTGGAATCCCATTGGGAACGTTCTTGTAAGAGGGCCAGATCGCTAGTATCATCAATTTTATGCACGATCCACCGAGCCATGCCTGCACACCGAACCAGATACAAGCCATTGCCGCGCGGTTGAAAACGGGCCAGAGAGCGCCCCAGATACCAAAACTTGCTCGTGAGACTACCGGGAAGGAGATGTGGTATTTTGCTCCGATTCTTCCTGTTAAACAGACAAAGCAGGCTGCTATTGTATATCCCAGCCAGACACAGATCCAAGATTGCCACCAGGAAAGACCACTAGGAGGTACAATCATTGAGGATGAGATCATCCATGTGTTCTAATCGAAGTAGTTAATTTGTTGCCCTCTCTAAGGATATGACCTGATTTATTTACTCACTATATTGAAGGAGTCGGCAATCCAAAAGCCCACAAAATTCCAGCTGTTCATTTTTTGTCAGTTCAGGAGTAGCATCAAAAGTGCATATGATCGACTTACGCCCCCCATTGTCGGCGAGCTGGTTCAACTGAGGAGAAGTCAGTACAGTTTCCACTATATTTTGGTAACAATAAAGCTTACCAGGCTTCAGATCATGGTTGTATAGCATCAATTGAGCATTCGTCAGTCCCGGCTCGCTCTCCACCGCCAACTTGTCCACAAGTCTAGCAAATTTGGTAGCCTTGATTTTCTCCATTATGAAATCGAAAAAGTACGACTCGTCCGAGGAGTGATGAGCAACCAGCGAGGATGTATCCAGGTCACTATTTCTATGATGGCTAACTCTTCTCCTTGGCGTTGACGGGCCAGATATCAATGGTTCCGTCTCGCCTTCCGAAGCGTGGAAGGGCTTAGAACCAAAGGGAGAGTGTACTCGAGATGAGCTGCTTGAAGATGGTTGCCCATCTTTGAAAGGGTTCATCTTAGAGTCTTATATAGAGCAGAACCAAGGATCGAGAACGTCACTGAACAGGGAACTAGCTTCGTCTCCGGAAAATCGATACCGGATTCAACGAAAATGATTATGTTGTACAGGATATTGATCGACGTGCTAGGGGATCAGAAACTTCCTGTGCATAATCCATCCACCTAACTTTAATGAGGCAGGACAGATATTAAACCCCCCCTAGGTTGAAAGACAAACAGGAGAAACACCGAATAAGTTCCAGTCACAACTTGTTGTGCTCTGAACCTATTACGGTAACTGGATCCTGATAAGAGAAGAACGAAATGTGGGATATGTCAAGGGTAAGGAAATCGAGAGAGAAAAATTCTGCATAATTACAGATTCTGGTACGCTGTTGAACCCACGAGAATATACACTTACGTCGTATCAATTTTCAGCTGATGTCGTGGAAAATTAGGGGCGGGCGCATGATGGGGCGGTCCGGCGTTGATCTTTATCGCGATAACGATAAGGCTGATGTTTTCATCACTCGATCTGATCGAGTCAAGCGAGAAATTCGCCACGAGGGGGGTTTTGGGTTTTTGCGGGGTGATAAGGTTGCAGCAGGAAGAAGAAAAAAGGCATCTCCTTGGAGCCTTTGCTGTTTGCTTGGATTTTTTGGATGCCTGCATCACGAAAGAAAAATTTTGTTGTTGCTTCGGTCATTCCGATCGGTTCTTTCTGTGCATATGATCTATAAAAAATTCACTCCTGTGAAATTTTCAAGTCGTGATAAGGTTCTCGTGCCCATCAATATCGCCCTGCTGACTCCTGGAGTGCAAGGGCCATTCTTTATATCTAAGCCCCTATCACAACTGCGAGACAGAACTGCTAGGACGTTATTTGTGTCCAACGACAGGGATAAATAAGGACAGTAAAAGCAATAAAAATAGTTAATGGAGTATACAGAACTGGATAATAAAATATAATCCAACGCTTAAGAAATTAAATGAAAATCAAACTTGGAAAGAGAATATTTAGAAAACTTGAAATAAAAATAAAAAGGAATTGCTTGTTCTATCTTGTTAAGAAGGTAGCTTGTTGTGTAGGAAATACGGGTATGATACTTTTCTTTACTTTTCTCTCGCGGTATGCAGTTGTTTTCTGCCCTTATGAAAGGTATGAATAAGAGCCGGAATAGAAAAGTTATACTTTGAGGAAAGTAAACTAATTTGGAGCAAGTTAATCACTCTCTAGTTCGAAACTGAACGGCTAGTTAACGACCGTGCCTGTATTATCTAGTTGAGGCTGTTGAGCTCAAATTTCACGAGAGAATTTTCAGAGATTGCTGTCATGCCGTTCTACACATGATTACTATCGCCATAGATATCTGTTCTAATTACTAGTGGCCAATTTAGTAATCTATAAACACAAAGCAATACACAAAAGGCCTCATAGAATCTATGAAATCAAGTCGAGATCAAATCTCATTTGCGATCTGTGCTCCCATATTCGGATTTGCTCAAACGTGTGCTTCTCTGGCTAGGCCGGCACATACAAACGAGGATCTGGGGAATCCTTGAATTAAAAAAGGCCAATCAAATGATAGTATTGACAAAGTCCATAGCATTGAAATATTGGTTTAACCCGGTACCTCCATCCGTCCATTCATTGGATGGGTTGAGTTCGAGGCGCATTGTAGGATAAATCTACAATGCCACTATACTCCGCAATTTATGCGAGACGAGCCTTCAATAGCCTAATGCAGCAGCAAAGCGTAGCTAGCAGGTGGTCCCACCAATCAACTGTTCGTCACCATTACATCGCACACTTCAATTAATATATCGACGACAGGGCCAGCTGACCTTTTCAAATTGTTAGGGATTTGATCGCTATGAACAGGAATCTGCCTGTTTTGCGGTCCGTTTGTCCGATATTTCTAGATTTGGATAACATAGACTTTTTCTACTTGAGCGTTGATATGTTGATGTCGCAGAGTAAGTATCACGTTACCTCGGTGCAGCTTATTTTTGAATAAGTTTATTGTCAAAATATCTGGTTCCCTTCATCTCCTTCCTTTTTCACCCCTGTTTTTATCTTGCACTGTTTCTAGTATATCCTTGTGCTCCGAGCATATAATTGAGGAAGTTATGAAGCTTTCTATCCTTAAGTAGTTTAACGAGGATGGCTCTGATCTACCCTTGACAGGCTATGACGTAGATTAATATGATTAAGAATAAGAATCTATGATCAGCTATCTTGAATCCCTCCAATTTAGATGCAAAATATAGGCTTACTCTTCCTAGTCCATATCTTATAGGAGGCCATGGTTCAAGTAAGATGACGGAGGCTTGAGGAGAACTCCTAAAAATGTAGCACTTTCATACCAGGAGAAGCAACATAAAGATTCTTGCTCTTCTGGTATTATGACAACAAGAAGATCAAAGATCACTGACCTTATGCACTGCATATAAAATGGCCACCAAATCTCTAGAATCACCTATAAAGCCCGATGAGCTAATTCAATTTGCATTCTCGTAATTCCCATAATGGCCCCACAATCTTTGTCCTCTAACGCGGGGAGACGGGCCGTACCCTCACCAAACACAGAAACTTGTGCAAATGAACAAGGAGAAATAATGCACTCAGCAAAAGAAATGGCCCCAGTAAACGATTCTGGGGCATGGAGAACTACCGTGCCGGGACAAAGCCACAGTAGGGTAAGCGAGCGCTCAGGCTAAAGGTTGCAATGTCGTGTCTTGCTTGCTCCTCCACTTCCTCCCCTCAGGCCCTCCACACTCTGCATTATCGTCCGGTGATTAATGCAAGGGCAGCTGATAGAATCTCGCCGTATGTCCTGTGAACTCTGCTACATAGGCACTTCTTTGCCGTTCTTGCGGAACGAGCTTGGCTCTGATCACATACCGTCACTGTGAGCATAGCGCCTGCACAACCAGGCTCAAGAAGTTTATATGTTTCTGCCGGGCAATCCAATATAATAGGTAAACCGGTAGGATATCGAGCTTTACGGGCTGGGAATCTCCATTTTATTCTGGATTGGCGCCACCATATCTCTTTCAGTTACTACATAGTGCTATTCCGGTATGGAGCGGAGCATTGGGAGAGTAGTGCTGCTCCCCGCAGTCCGATCATTCCACCATGTGGACTTGTCAATTCGTGGCCGATGCCAACCCTCAGATTGCCACATGACGGGGGTAAGACTCTACATCGGACCGCTGAACTAGAGCTGGTGGGGTTTTGCTTGGTCAAAATTGGGGTCGTGTTCTTTAACAGTCATCTCAACACCAGTCTCGGAGCGGGTTACCGAGCACTGATCAACCTCTGCAGTTGAGGTGGCTGGCTTGGTATATATCTCTATAGGTTTTAGCAACCTCCTAGCCATATGCAGGATTCTTCAGCCTGACCACATTGCATATTATTTTAATTTATTCAAGCAGCTACCGTCGTCTATGTTCGTTTCCGGCATCCTGTTGAGTAATGGATTGGCCAGTTGTCTGGTGGTAGTTCCTGCCAAGCCATCAAGAGCAGGCGTTCGGCAGACGGGATTTCAGTATCTTCCCCATAACCCCTGCACAGGCTATTAGGGGAGAACTGGCAAGCCGGCTACGTTTCTCCGTGGTGGTACCTGAGAAAGGTAAAATAAAAAATGTTCCTAAAAATATTTACCATTTTCTTATAAAGGCTGTCATTGCATCCTCCCCTTCTCTTTACATCAGTCACACTCCCTTCCTTGGTCTATACTGCATTGTCTTTCACACAATGGCTATGAAGAAACTTCTCATCGCGGCTCTAGCCGCAGCACCTAGTGCTTTTGCTCAATCTGGTCCATGGGGGCAATGTAAGTAAAGAGAGCAGTATGAGCCTCAAGAATGCTGTTAACAACTCCATCATCAGGCGGTGGACAGGGATGGACTGGTCCAACCACCTGTACAGCAGGCTGGACTTGTGTATACAGCAATCCTTGGTATTCGCAGTGTCTTCAAGGTACAACAACGACCTTAACTACAACGACTCACACAACCACAACTTCTCGCTCAACCTCTATTCCTACTACAACTGGTCGTCCTACAACTACAACCGGTTCGGGTACTACAACCACTTCCGCTCCAGGCGGGACTTCTACAGTCGTGGCCTCTGGAAATCCATTCTCTGGCGTTGCCTTATATGCTAACCCATATTACGCCTCGGAGATTTCTACCTCTGCGATCCCATCCCTTACAGGAGCAATGGCTACTAAGGCTGCAGCGGCTGCAAAGGTCCCAACATTTGTCTGGCTGTAAGCTATCTAACAAAATGTGAAAGACAATAGGTTCTAACTAGTCAATAGCGATACTGCCTCAAAAGTTCCATTAATGGGCGAATTCCTTGGCAATATTCGTTCCTTGAACCAAGCTGGCGCTAGCCCTCCCGTTGCTGGCACTTTCGTCGTGTACGATTTGCCAGACCGTGACTGTTCAGCTCTTGCATCCAACGGAGAGTACACCATTGCAAACAATGGTGTTGCTAACTACAAAGCCTATATCGACTCAATCAGGTCTCTCCTTGTTACATACTCCGATGTGAAGGTTATCTTGGTTATTGAGCCTGATTCCCTGGCAAACTTAGTTACCAACTTGAGCGTTCCCAAGTGCGCCAATGCTCAGACTGCCTATATCGAGTGTGTGACATATGCTATCCAGCAACTCAACCTCCCTAACGTTTCTATGTATCTCGATGCTGGTCACGCAGGATGGTTAGGTTGGTCCGCAAACATTGGCCCGGCAGCCCAACTTTTCGGAAGCTTGTACAAAAATGCAAATTCCCCAGCCGCTGTTCGTGGTCTCGCTACCAACGTTGCCAATTACAATGCATGGAGCATTGCTACATGTCCATCTTACACTCAGGGTGATTCCAACTGCGATGAGCAAAGATATGTCAACGCATTGGCTCCTCTCCTCACCCAGCAAGGCTTCCCAGCTCACTTCATCACCGATACCTGTAAGTTGTCGTCTCATCCTTTTCCACCTGAACATTACTAACTAATTAATGCCTAGCCCGAAACGGTGTCCAGCCAACACAACAAAACCAATGGGGAGACTGGTGCAACGTCAAAGGCACAGGATTCGGTCTCCGACCAAGCACCAATACTGGCAACGCGCTTGAGGATGCCTTTGTCTGGGTCAAGCCGGGTGGCGAGTGCGATGGTACCTCCGACCAAACCTCTCCTAGATACGATGCCCACTGTGGTCTCTCCGATGCTCTCCAGCCTGCTCCTGAGGCTGGAACCTGGTTTCAGGCTTACTTTGTGCAACTCCTCACCAATGCTAATCCAACGTTCTAAGCGAGGAGTATAGCAGTTACGTCGAGGCTTGATAGATTATAAGTGAATATTAGGTGGATGTATCTCAGGACAGTTTTGTTATGCATCTTTTGTTGGTCCCAGATTAAAAAAANTTCAGCCTTTGTATATAGCCTTCCTTAGTATATATTACGATTTTATCTGCTACTGAACTTCTACACAGTAAAACATATTATTGTCTGTCATTATTTCATCACGGAAGCAGTAAGAGGTTTATATGCTTTCTCTTCGAATCGAGAGCCCTTGTCTTTCAGTTGAGATCCAGAATTTCAAAACAAAGTCTATACCTCAATCTTATGCTCTGGAATATTGACAGTATGGGAGAAAGCTCATTGTATTAGACACCCACAAACACCATAACCTCGGCTCCATAGGCAGAGAAATAATTGGCAGACAGTTTAGTATTGGAATTCAGGGCCGACAGCCTCTTGTCCATCCTTATTCGCTGTATCATTGCTGTGGTATATCCAATTGTACCATATGACAAAGCTCTGCCTTGAAGTGGAATAGAGCAAAATATTGGCAGAGGTCTAACCGGCAAAATTAATCAAAAAGTGGTTGTGGTGTTGTGGCCGTCAATGCCGGGGGTATCGGAACCTGTGGCATCCAAAACCGCCCTGTGTCTAATCTATCATGCCCAATCCACACTTCGAACCCCTGTCTACCCCACATGAGCTTAATTAACCACCCGTAGCCCGGATTAACTCCCCTGTCCTAGCTTCGACCGCGTTCAACGTCCCTCGGTCCAGGGCTTGGACTGCCGAATTGGTTTGCTCAACCTAATGCAGTTCGCGACAGCTCTCGAATGACTGTCTGTGATATGGATACACGCCACTCTATCTTATCTGCCGTAGGGATGTTCATTCTGCCCCGCTTTATGCTTTGTGAAATGTTGGCCCTCGGCTCTTTAAAGATTGCAATGCCACTCAGATTCATCACACGCTAACCCGGTGACTCCCCGACTTCCTGACCAGCATGAATCACGACTCGATCCTGGCCTTGGGGAGTAGTATTCCATCAAATACGCTCTCTGTTCGATAACATGTGTTGTTTCTTTGTCCAAGTCTCTCCTCGGCTTGGCTTATGTCACAAGATTCTTTGTCAGCTGTTCCGAGTAGACTCCCCTGTTGCATTGACCAATCTTTATGCCCTGGCTGGGAATATCTTCACGGTCCATTCGGTCCGTCGCTTGATGTCAGCGGCGCGATTCTCCTGGGATGCCTTGCCTAAGGCACACGGCTGCGCTGCAAGGGGCACAGGAGGTAAAATGCTTGATTGTTTTATCTATATCATATTATCATATTATCATACCTTTTCTTCTTATTCCTCCTTGCGAGGGGCCAATTAAGTATTTAAGTCTTTCCTTCCTTCATTCCTTCTGTTCCCTCCTGTATAGTATTTTTATTCAATTCTCGTGTTTAGATTATTCTTTAAGGATACTATCTTCTTCTCTCCTACAATGAAGCTCTCTACAACTTCTGGTGTCTTGCTTGCTGGCACTGCCGCAGCTCAGTCTGGAGCTTGGGGACAGTGTGGTGGACAGGGCTGGACAGGTGCTACGACTTGTATTTCTGGGTATACTTGCACGTATAGCAACCCATATTACTCGCAATGTCTCCCGGGTGCAGGTCCATCAAGCACAACGACAAGTATTGCAATCGAAGCATTGGATTTTATGTCCCACTAACCTATAGTAGGGGCCTCTACACCTACTTTTGTCACTTCCACGACTTCATCCTCTACAAACCCAACAGGATCAGTTCAATATGGTAAGAACCATGCTATTGAGAATATAGACGGGGTTTAACATACATTAGCTGGCGTTAACATTGCTGGATTTGACTTTGGGTGTGGAACTGATGGAACTTGCGATACCACCCAAGCTTATCCACCGCTCTCCTCCCTAGGAGGACCAGATGGGTAAGTCTCCCTCGATACTAATTAGCCGTATTAAACTAAAGTCTTTCATCACAGCATTGGACAAATGCAGCATTTCGTTACAGACGACAACCTCAATGTCTTCAGACTCCCAGTGGGCTGGCAGTATCTCGTGAATAATCAACTTGGCGGTAATTTAGACCAAGGAAATTTGGCGAATTACGATCAGCTAGTTCAGGGTTGTCTAGCAACAGGAGCACACTGCCTCATCGATATTCACAACTACGCCCGCTGGAATGGACAGGTCATAGGACAGGGAGGACCAACAAATGAGTATGCCTCTCATTCACTTATCTCTCTTCACATGGATTAAGAAAGAAATGTACTGACTCTACCGCTCTCCCGAACAGTCAATTTGCAAGCCTCTGGTCCCAAATTGCTGAGAAATATGCCAACAACTCCAACATTATTTTTGGTGTGATGAACGAGCCCCACGACCTGACAGTCAGCACTTGGGCTACCTCTGTTCAAGCCGCCGTAACTGCAATCCGTCAAGCAGGCGCCACCACACAAATGATCCTCCTCCCCGGAACCGATTACACTTCCGCTGCAAACTTCATTAGCAACGGTTCGGGAGCTGCATTGCTTGGCGTGAAGAACCCGGATGGCACAACCACTGGATTGATCTTTGATGTCCATAAATACCTCGACAGTGATAACTCGGGTACGAGCACGGAATGTGTTACAAACAACATCGATAGTGCCTTCCAGCCCCTGGCTACCTGGTTGAGACAGAATGGCAGGCAAGCATTTAACACGGAGACAGGTGGTGGAAATACCGCTTCTTGTGAGACCTATCTTTGCCAGCAGATTCAGTTTGTCAAGTAAGTGGACTATTTATTTATTTATATCTATTTCGAGGAAGCAATTGAGATGCTGATATTATAACCACAGCGATAACTCGGACGTCTACCTAGGATACATTGGTTGGTCTGCTGGATCTTTCGATCAGACCTATGGTACGTATTCTTTCTATCTCTCTTATGCTCTCTTGCTGACTTTCTATTTCTCTTCAGCGCTTGTCGAAACCCCAACTGGAGGTAGCGGCAGCTGGCAAGATACTGCGTTGGTTCAGGCATGCATTGCACGCTAAGATGATAGAAAGTAAAGGAGAAGCGCAACTGATGAGGAATCTTTAACATTTCTCTTTTGCTGTGGTCCATATACGAAAACAGAAAGAAATATGCAGCTTCTGGCCATTATTTTTTGGATGTCTTCTCCCCCTTCTTTTTCTTTCAGCTGTAAATATTTGATGCCAAACACTGTATATACAAACAAATACCTGAAATTTTCATCCTATATTACCATTAAGAGTATCTAGTTTGCTCCAGGTTTCGTTTTCTAGGGCCCTCTTTAGCTCCTTTCCATCAATTATCCCTGCCATCTTGAACCCCATAGATCTCATTCTAGCAATCCAGAATTTCTCCCTGATCTCGTCCCCCGTCTTAGTGCCCCAGTCCCAGTAGAGCGAATGTTGGAGAGCATGCACCACGGATATCCATAGAGGCGGATATCTATTCAATATAATTTTTCCAACCAAGCGCAGGTTCAACGACACTAATGTGCCCATGACAAGTCGTAAGCTCCAAATCCTTGAAAGATGCTCCTGATTCTTCCGTATGAGGACAATGGCTATAATATAGCAAGCTATGGTGAAGATTGCAAGAGCGATATTTTCATGGGCTTGCGGTTTGTGTAGGAGTGAAGTTACATGAGAGCGTAAGTTACCGGAATATATCACGTGGGACAGAAACTGGACGTCCTCGAAGCGCTCATGAAAACAGTTCCAACAGCCAAAAAGCCCATTAAAGATCTCGTTTTGCGAATTTTCTGACGTTGGGATGTTCGTTCGATGAGCAGCCAAAGACTGCTGACTGCAAGACCTGCGAGCAAGAGGCCCGTTAAGATCTGGAGCTGTATTGCAACTTCGCGTAGAGGAAACATGAAGACTGTATTACATGGAATAAATACCAAAATAAACAAATACAGATATACGAGCAAAGGCTACTAGGCTAAAGAAATTGCATGGGAAGAAAAGATAAATGTCAGGCAAAATACGGGGAGAAATGGGTAAGAGATGTTGGACAAAGGATGAACAGTACTTTCCCGCCGTACCTTTCTATTGGTAACGAATAATCTTAGACATCTAGCTCAGCTGGGCCACATTATTGACGCCACATCATTAAAGTCGTTCATTGATGAATTTTATTTGTGCAATTGATATTATCTGTTGGAACTCTGCTTATTGCTATGGTCTTCTGCTGTACCTAACCAACAATACATCGGAGTACTCAACTAAAATGGACATCAGCCGATCATCTCTCTTTTATCGTTGAGGTTACATTCTCATGGATATTCGGCTGCGAAAACGCATCGCTTCGTTTGACATTCATCACATACTCACAGCCTTGCATGAGTTGTGAGATGCTCACTTGTTAGCTTTAATAGACATCAATTCCGCCGGCTGAAAAATCTGCCAAACCACCAATATTTTCTGCGAAAGAATAACAATCCATCTCTCGAATTGTAAACACGAGGTTAGACACTATCCAGAGTTCCTTTGAGCGATGATAATAACTCAGTCATTCTATCCGAATTTCAAAAAAGGCCCGAATATGATAATAACCCTAGAAGGTATTTATTTATGACGAAGTTGTAACAATTGCCAACATAGATATCCGCATATTGTAAGTCCGTTGAAGAGGTAGATCCTGCCCCATGAGTACGGAATGCGGCCCGTGGATCGATCTGATTTGCCGGGAGATCTGGGTTCCAGTTCTTGCATCCCATAGATCCCAAGATATCAATGCTGCTGTTTAGGAAACTGGGGGTTTGATATAGAGCCCGGAGAGTCGGCTTTAGCTTCATGTTTAATAAACCATACGGTTACTGCAACGTCTACTCGAGGTCGTCTCCACCTAGATACCGTTAAGAGAATGGTGTCAACTTGTGGGAAGTCCACTCTCTTCTCCGCATTGAGGCTATCGGATGACTTCACGACGCTCCCCATAGCTGCAACCTCGCAATTTGAACTGGACCCTAACGCTGCTCATATGACTAAAAGATTGCGAAGGCCAGGCCTTCATGTGTGCATACGTGTATACGGAATGCAATCCCATGAACCTATCGTCGTCTTTAAATTCAAAGAAATATGCTATGGATATCTAGTCGAGAGATCGCTGAACACTCCATAATGCTTTGCGTCGTTGTGATGATCACTTTTTAGCCAAGAAACTCGTGATTTTGTGATTCCCTTTCCCCTTCTCTTGAGATTTAGTTGATGCCGAGGAGTTATTCTTCGTAGCACTCCGCATGGTTCGTTTCGTATTGGGAGGAGATATCGGCGCCTTCTTAGTTTTGGGCATGACAGATGTCTTGGTGGTTTTCTTGGGTGGTCTGTCTTCCTCGGAATCTTCTAATTCTCGCTTTATACCTACACTGGGTTCATTATTAGACCCAGGAGTGATATTGTCTTTCACCTCATTTTCCTTCAGGCCGTCGTGATCCTCTGTCTCACTTTCCCCTCGATCAGGCTTGACAGACTCGATTTCATTTGTCTTATCCGACTCTTGAGACTCTTTACATTCCGATGGTTTCGCAGCGTTAACCGGTTTGCCCTTGGCCGGACTTTTTGAAAAGAAGTTTGCGATATTGGACTTATTTTCAGTGCTCGTAAGTGGGACAATAAATGATGGAGAATTGTTTCCAACTTTGTTGACGTCCTTACTAACGGCGTATATCTCTAGTTCTCCCTCAAACGGCTTAAGCACTTTCTGAAGATCTTTATTCCATTGATATGTACCTGGGTTGAGCCACGTCCAAAGATCTTTCGAGTTATTCTCCAAAACTGCAGGCATTCGGTCATGCAGTGTAGACATTGCTTTATTAGGCGACGTTGTAATTATGGTGTAGGTGTATAACTTCTCTTCAGACCCTAATGAAAATCAGCGAATTAAAAGAAAACCTCACACATATACAAACCTTCATATTGAACCCAATCCCAAAGGCCAGCAATACACATCAGCTGTCCATCTTTCCGTTTGACATAATAAGGCAGTCTCTCTTTGCCCTTCTTTTTCCATTCATAGAAACCCTGAGCGATAACTATACAGCGTTTTCTTTGCTTCATGCTATTCCACATGCCCCGATTCTCAATCAACGAGTCATCTCGACAATTGATTGTTTTTAACAAACTGCCATAATCGGGATTGCGCTGGTACAAAATTAACAATCTCAGATTAGATAGCCACAATAGCAAATGTGTATACCTTAGTCCAGTGAGGAATGAGTCCCCATTTCATCGGCTGTAATTTATAATGAGCTGGCTCTTGAGCTGGCTCTGTCTCTTTCGTATCATTTGGTTTCTCCTGCTCATGATGTTCTTCTCCTTTCCTAACAGGTTTTGGGCCAGCACCCCAACTTGGTGTATCAGCTCGATAAACCAGGCCAATATAACCAGGCGCGAAGTTGTAACTTTCACGTGGCACATCCTCACTGTCATCCGAAGGAGCTTCGGACACTGGCATATCCTCATACTCGAGCAACTCACGAACCTGTGACGGCCGCTTCGATATTGTTAACAGTCCCCACTTTAGATGTCTCCTGCATTCTACTTACTAAAGCCAATGAATAGCGACCACACATTATCAGTTTTTTTACATCGACCTGTTATTAATGTGAGTATTATAAATGTGGATTTTACTGGATGTTTTGAATGTTTTGAAGTTGGTGTGCACGAGTCTCGTACGGTTGAGATTCAACCAATGACATCAGCAGCCCAGCCGCAACAAAGCCACATGAAACATCTACAGCCACATAACAAGATATGAATAACTTTCTATGTGCACATCACCTTTGCTGAATGTGGTTGAACTAAGTTGCGAGACGATCTGATCACGTGATGCATTTACTTACAGTTGGAGAACCCCGCACTTAGTTTTAACCCTTAAACATTTGTTGTATTGCATTATACATGCAAGTCAATCAGCAACATGAACTTTTGAAATTTCTATATTTTTTCATTGAGCTCCTGGATGCCATGATGTTCTGGAGTACATCCTGCCAACTGGCAAGAAAACCGCAAATCCCATAAACTCTCGCCAACCATGATTCCCGCTTGCCCTCAGATACCTTACGCTCGTGACATAACACCCCAAGCCCGAATGATGTTGTCAGTGTAACCCGCAAACAAAGTTTGTCCATCCGCGCTCCATGCCAAGCTGACACACTCTGGCTCTCTGCTCTTCTTACCAACAGCTTGGAACTCAGGCTTGAGCTCATCGACCTTGCTCTTCTTCTCCAAATCAAAGATGATGATGCTGCTGGAAGTGGCAGCGCAGAGCCAGTATCGGTTTGGTGAGAAGACAAGAGCGTGGATCTCATCACCAGCGTTCAAGGAGTAAAGGTGCTTCGACTCATTCAAATCCCAGAGCATAGTGGTTCCGTCCTTTCCACCAGAGGCGCAGAGAGATCCATCAGGAGAGATTGTGACGGTGTTGATGTAGCCAGTGTGACCGATGTGATCGGTTTGCAGTCTGCAGGAGGAGAGTTCCCAAACCTGTGCAAGGAATTGTTAGCTTGACTTTCTAGCCAAAGACCTGGATACAAAATTGATGCTCGTCTCCTTATCATCAGTGCATTGGTGTTGATTTGTCTCATGGCATGGTTTCCCAGGCTCTGAAGTAGCAAATACTTTAAAAAGTGCATATCATCATATAAACCCCACATAATTGGCTTTGTATGACAGTAGAATCCAATTGCTCACCTTTACAAGCTTGTCCCATCCGGAGCTGACAATAACTGGGTTTTGAGGATTTGGGCTGAATCTGACACATGAGACCCAGTCGGAGTGTCCCTTTTCGGTAATGGTGAATTTGCAGTCACCGAGAGTGTTCCACAGCTTAATTGATCGGTCGCGGGATCCAGAAACAATCTGTCTGTTGTCGGCGGAGAAAGAGACGGAGAGAACATCGTTGGTGTGGCCAACGAATCGGCGGGTGGTGGTGCCAGTGGAAAGCTCCCAGAGGCGGAGGGTCTTGTCCCAGGAAGCAGAGAGAGCGTATGCACCGTCAGAGGAGATGACCTATATTTTCAGTCTCAGTATTCCATTCTAAAAGTTTCTCGGCGCTCCTCAAACGATGTGAAAAACGTACGCAGTCAGAGACGATATGGGAGTGACCGTGGAGAGATCGCTTTGGGTATCCGTAAGAAGTCTCATCGCGGGTCAAGTTCCAGATGATGAGAGTCTTGTCACGAGAACCCGATAGGAGCATGTTAGGGTTCTCGAGAGAGGTTGCGAGGGATGTAACCCAGCCGCTGTGGCCCTCAAGGGTGCCCTTGAGAATGAGTTGTTCCGTCATGTTGGCGATGCTCAATGGGTTGCGACTTGACGAAAAGTATTCTGATATATGTGAAATTTGGAGTGTGCGATTCTAGGGCAGCCTCGCTTAGAATTGACTAGGGAAACCTTAATTCTCGGTCCAGTAACCGGGGGCAGCCTTACAAGTGACAAACCTCGTGAAGTTGCGAAAGAACATCAAAATTCACTTAAGTTATTATCAGAAGATTCTCTGAAGATTATGTGGAGTATTTTTCACTTGTATCGATCCAATGAGTAATCTATATATCAGACTTCGCGTATAGTTTTGTTTCTCGACCAAATACTGCTAACGTAGCCTTCTCATCTGGCATGGTAGATTATTGTATCATCCTAGATGAACAAACTATCCTCCAATTTTTAATTCGGAAGACGTTGATTAGTTCGATATCACAAATTCTACAAAAATTTTATAAACATGGAGTATTGGCGCTATTTGTGTATACTGCTGAGAACATTTCTAGAAAGGCGAAGGGATCGGCAACAAAAGTCGTACTGAACCGTGGATAAACTCAAATAGAAATGTTGGTCCTAGTGTACAAGAGATTTATTTGGTCTCCGATGTAAGGATATGTAGGATATATGCCGAGTGATCTGATGTTTGCTAGGAGTCGGAAACTGAATAATTGTGCCATCTACAAGTCGCACAATCCACTCCAGGCAAAAACTGTATTCGGTAGCATGCTCATTACTAGTGAATGAGCTTAGGAAGGCGACTTTTGTTTTGAGCTTCCCAGAGAAGCTAATTTAGAGCGACTTTCCAATCTTAAATGTCCCGGTGGAGGTCCCCAATGATCTAAAAGGAGATATGTATGTATTGGTAAGAGCTCGATCGGTATATAGTAATGTACAACACGATATCCCTTCCCGATCTGCATCCACTACGCCCTCCGGAATCCGTTCTATGCTGGGTTTGGAGACCAATTCCCTCTAACTCTCTTCAATCATTGTTGGCCTTGAGCTGCGGCTCTTTGATCTTCTAGCTTGGCGTAGTATGCATCCCGCTTACGGACAGCTGGGACGTGGTATCCATACCTATAACAATAATTAGGAACATGAGAAGTCAAGAATGGCATCAGATTGGATTGAATGTACCAGAACGTAGAACCAGCTGCTGTTCCCAGACCTATTAGAGCGAGTTAGCTACTGTTTGTTGAGCCCGGTTCCCGCCGATGATGGTCATCGACACATATCACTATAGTATCTGCCAGTTTTCAATTCAAATGGGTAGTCGTACCGAGAGCAAGGCTGATATCAACAATAAGACCTCTTCGGAGAGACTGCTAGATGGTCAGCTCATTGCAACTCCAAAAAATCGAGCAATTGCACCGCTGAGAACATTAGAAGTCACTTACGCCGACGATTGGTTTAATTGCTGCCATTGTGAAGTCTTCAAGTAGCTCCGACCGATTGTAAAAGCTTGAATGTAGCTGTATAGATTGTGTTCGAGAGAAAGCACGTCGGGATGGTACGACATTAATGCTTTGGCATTACTAACCGTAATAGGTAAGGTGCTTCATATTTTCCGCTAGTACTAATCGAGACTGAGATCGCATCCCGCTTTCTAACTTCGGAATCATAAACTCAGCATTATACAGTAGTTTTTCGTGTTATATGATAACTTAAATCTATCACTGAGCATAGGTGATCTGAAGTCAATATATTCATTGGATATGTCTTCAGAAACTATGGCCGCTGTCTCTTTAAAGAGATCAGCTTCATCCCCAATGGACGAAGACAGCACGATGGGGGAACCTGCGAGTAAAAGACAACGAATCGAGACAGTCCTACCAGTGACACCACCTCCTGAAGAAGACCTAAGGTCTCATGCTGTAGCTATAGCTGATCCTCTATTCGATGGTGATCCGCGGAAACTCCTGTTTCGCGCAATCATTCTCGCGCTAGATCATGTGGGCTTTGATGCTGCTACAGATGAAGCTTTAGAGAGTTTATGCTCTGAAGTTGATTCCTGTTAGTATACAATGCCCTCATCAAACCATTATCGTACTTACTTATATAGATGTCACTCATTTTTTATACGGGATAACATTGTCAATGCTTAATGCTCGACGCTCTTTCCCGACTCCGATGGACTTCAAATTCGCACTTACCAGATTCGATCTGCCTCTTGCTTCATTGGAACCGCACATAAAAACACCGATACCTACATCAAAGACAAAAATTCGCCTCGAGGTTCAAGCGCCCGAACCTAAAAATGCGCACTATGAAAATCTACTTCTAGGTGGTGATCTCAGCGGCGAGTCGGATAAAAATCAAAAGCCATATATTCCGCGGAAATTTCCGGCATTTCCTAGCAAACACACGTACAAGTGGACTGACAAGGACTCGACACGGGAAACCGATCCAAGGAGGATTAGAGAAGAGGCGGCGAAGGCAGCGAGGCAGGGCGAGGAGGCGCTTCGGCGGTTGACAAAGATCAGTAAAGCCTTAAAAGAAAAGGATGTTAAGCAGGCTGCGAGCAGAGATCCAAGAAGTAAAGAGAGACATGAGCTTTGGGAGAAACTTATGCATGAGCTTTCGATTGATAAAGGGGGTTCGCAGGCGAGGAAATCTGGGCGCGATGAAGACCGAAGCATGATCGTCAACGCAGATATGAAGTATTGGAGGAAGCCCGTGCCCATAAAGAGGTCACATCTGGTACCTACAGATCATAAAGGAAAGGAATAGAAAACGACTGTGGATTGGGACTGGGAATTGCGCATTTAGTACGGCGTTCAGGGAAAGATTATCTGTGATACCCTCTGGATTGCGTGGGATTATGTTTAATAACTAAGCAGGATGCAAAAGCTAGAATATGGGAAGAGATCAGTTTGTGATGATTTAAATCGGGGATATAGACATGCATATTAGCAGCTATCCCTTAATATTATAATACAAAGCCAAAGTTCAAATAATTTACAAAATCTTGCCTCCGTTTTTTNATGCATGTTACGCCCCAATTGACGCCAGAGCATTCTTTCTAAACCAATGTTTTCCATAACCTATCATTTTTCACCCTTAACTCTTCCGGCGTTCCCAAGCAGTAGTTTCGACAGTAAAGCTTCCCTTCTGATCCTTACACCTAAAACCCGCAACCAAGTCAGCCAACCTTACTCGCACAACAGACTCCCTAACTGTCGGAGAAGCCTGCCTATCTTCCTGAGACTCACTTCCTAAAAAGCCGCTCCACCGGCCAACATCGCGTTAAACTCTCTCTCGACCTCGGCTCCTCAACCTCGCACCTATATTGCAACAGCTCCAACAGCTCGCAAGCTCTCAGATCCCCATCCCAGCCTTTCCTCCGTCGCCCGTTGACATCAAAAAGCGCCCGGTCTTCTAATTCGTGGACCGACCAAGCCTCAACTGGAGGTGGCATGTTTGGGGGTCCGAGTATGAGAATGGGTGCGAGTGCGAGAAAAACGGTTAGAAATCAGGCTATTTTTTGAGCGACAGAACGCGAAATGGCAATGTCTTCGGCTGAGATTCTAGGCGCGAGATTACTGGGAGAAATAAAAGCCGAAGAAGGGACGCTCGAGGATGTAAGTAATAACATACGATTTTGCTAATATAATCCTTGGCCTTCAGCAAAAGTTACAGTACTGTACTTGTACCGTTTCCCTTATCGATAACGAAATCTAAATCTAGACCTCACTAACTTTCTACCCCCATCACGACAGCTCCTCTCTTCCCTCCGCACGACACTCCTTCCACCGCCCTCTATAACAGGTCTACCCCGTCTGGACGGTTTAATTGAAAGACACAATAGCAATGCCACAGCAAAACCAAAGCTCTCCATCACCGGCCGCGGCCTACCACTCCTCTATCACATCATCTCAACCCTCGTCACATCCCGCAATGGCACCGTCACGGTGATAGATCTAGACGGACGATTCAGTCCATCACATCTGCGGTGTGACTTGGACCATGTGTATATTTTCCGGCCTGAGATATCTGCGGATATCGCTGGTGATGGAGAAATAGGAGCAGCTAGTGCAGCTCAGGATCTGAAAAAGATCCTCGAGAGCGTGGAGAAGTTTATGCTCTACGGTAAGCATGGGAGTTATGATCGGGAGTGGGTTGGTACGATGGTTAATGGTGGGTTAGGAGGGGACATTTGCGTTGCGTGGAATGGGTGGTTGAATGTTGATCGAGAGGAGGTTGTGAGGTTTCCGGCGGGAATCAGTGTGGAAGAAGCTATAGGGGAGAAGGAGAAGAGGCAGGAAGTTGTTGATGGGTGTGGTTGGAGAGGCAGGAGTAGGGTTGGATGGTACGGTTGGAAGGAGGAGTAGTTGAGATTCCATGTGCACCCTGTAGAAATGAGGGAGAAGAATATTTGACTAAATTATCCTTTGAGATGACCCTAGCTAGGAAACTAGCTATAAGTATAGGAAAATTGGCTCTTTCTCATAATTGGATAACGATTGCTTTTATATTTTATATTAGATGCAGACCAGATCCCAATCCCAAACATTTCACCCAAATATATTTTGAATCCCTTATTTCGTCCCACGCTATGCAGCATAGTAAAACACATAAATACCAAAAAAGAATACACTCAAACCCCATGGTTATTTCCCTTTCCCATCACCATCAGCCGTGACATGTTTTGAATCTTCATCTTTCTTAAGCACATCATTCCCCCCTGGTTCTGCGAATATTGCAGCTATAGTAGGTCGCCTCTGGATGCGCTCATAATAAGATTTTAAGCTCTTCCGCCCATCTAGTGACCAAGAAACATCTTTCACTATCTCGCTAACAACTGGCCATAATGCCAGATCTGCAACAGTCATCTCTGGACCAGCTATGAATTCACCTTCAGCTGCAAGGGTCTCCCATAGATCAAGCTCGTGACGAAAGGCTCTGGCGCAAGAACGAGAGGCGTGCCAACTCTTAATCAAATTCTCTGTTGCAAAAAGTCGGGAAAATTGTCGAGCGATGGTAGCTTGTGACTTCGGAGGTGCGTTTTCTTTTAGCCTATAATTGGCGTCTAAATATAAGAGGATTGCAAGATCTCCCTCAACAATGGAATGGCTAGGATCATTATCCACGAGCTTAATGGGGAGAATTTCCGGTACAGCTGGTGTGTCATCGCAGGGGCTTCCATTCTTCCACTTGAATGGTGGAGAAAGCTTTGCCTCGGCCCATTCCAGGCCATACTCTGCCAGAATCATTTTCACCCTCAGGTCAGAAATTGTGTCACCGGATAAGAAGAGTTTTCGAGTATTTGAGATATGAAGCACGTCGAAGCCTGCACCGTAGACTTCCTGCCAGTTGAACTCAGTGCTATGGTTCTCCTTTCCAAAGGCGAAGAGCATCTCCTTAGATTCTTTAGTGTCCCCATTGATAACTGCACAAGCACCTTCCTTTATTTTGCAAGTCGCACCTTGGCCCCAAATTTTGGACTGGTCTCTATTGAGGAAAGTTCCAATGAGTCTGAAAGTGAGAGAGATACGTCCACAATCATAAGCCAACTCAGCTTCGGACTTCTCACTAACCATTCGCTTGTCCTGTCGAATGGAGTGTAGCCAGCGCATGTTCGTGACTAGACCCATCTTGCAGAGTGAATTGTGAGGGAGTGGTGCTCTATATGACTGTCGAGGCACTGGTTCAGATCCTTCAGATGCTGCACCATCCTTAAGAGGTTTCTTCGTGCGAAATGTCATGGTTCTCTGAGCCCCAAGACTAACATTGGCGATGAATGTGTTCGGCATAATATCTAACGTTTTATCGCTATGCTCGGAGATATAATCCGTCCCACCACGGTAGAACTGGATCAAAACATGGTTGACGGAATGCCCAAGCCTTTCTTCCACATGCTGTTTGATCAAACGGACTGTGGGAGAGAATGCGTGAAGAGGCGGCGATTCATCAGCTGGGTGACGGTATATTGGTATGCTGCCATCTTCTGCAATCTCACCCTGAACTGCAACGAGTCGTGGAACCTCGCCACCTTGGTGAGACATTTTCTGCCAGCGGATCTCATCTCTGAGCTTTTCAAAGATACCTATTTCTACATCGACAGGAAGGAGATTCTCAATGACTGTAGTATCGCCTTCACAAATAGAAACAGGAGCCTTTGATAGTGGCAATTCAAGAGGTTCAGCGGTGACAGTTGAACCAGCTAATTCTGGTTTCTTTTCATGAGGTGCAGCCATATTTTCTGCCTTGGACTCCTCCTTGCTCTCTTTTTTTACCACATCGGTGTCTGCACTAGACATTTCTTTTGTCTTGTTTCCTGCGTCTACTACGTTATTTCTTAGTTGATTACCATATAATAATAACAAATCTTCATATTCTTCTTGTTCATCAACAACAAGTGAAGCTGGTATCTCTGACTCAGGTTGGAGTTCAGGAGACGCTGCAGCGGGGAGCAAATGCGATTTCTTACAAGCAGAAGGCGAGTTTCCTGATTTTTCTGCGACCCTTGATTTTTCTGGTTTGTCTCCATCCATCTTTGGCCGCCGCCTCGTTCTAATCTTTGACTTGACTCTTTCTTTCTGCATCACTCCGTCGGGTCCAATTGACTGTTCTAGCGCTTCTGGCATCTCTGCCTGAGATTCGTTTGGTAATGACTCTCCGTCAATCTTCAATCCAGCAAAGGAAGACTCCAGTTCTGAATAATCCTGCCTACTGCTGGTAGGTTTCCTCGTACATGGCCGTCCAGTTTTCCCTTTACTTCGGGGCTGGAAACTTTCGATAAGTTCGTTGCTTGTAATGACGGCACACCCAGTGAAATCCGTCAGCCTAAGTACCGCTTCGTCGTGCCTTGCTTTGCTCCCATATCCAAGGCAATCCTCGACCAGAGTTATAGCATATCCGTGACGAGCAGCATCCATTGCAGTGGCAAAAACACTGATATTGGAAAGAGCGCCACATATATAGATCTCGGTGACAAACTGGCCGCGCAAGGTCTGCACCAGACTGCCATCTTTGAATGCCGAGTAGTAAGACTTCTGAAATACCATATCATCATTCCCAGCCATGGAAGCCTTGACCGAGTCACAGAAATCAGCCCCAGGTGAGTCAGGTTCGACGGCTTGTGTGTGTTGCTCGCAAGAGTGGACCGTCAAAAAAGCCTCTTTTCGAGAAGCTTCGTCTATATTCTCTCCAGTCAACTCTGTTGTTGAGTCACCGTCGGCCTCTAATTCCTTTTCATGCTGCTCAAGAATGCTTGAACGCCGCCTCCGCCAGGAACTCCTCAGCCGTTTCTGCATGCCTTGTATGACCTCATGATCTGTTATAACATTCTCGCAATCAAACGCGACATCATTCACCGGCCGCGAAGCCTCGAACCGACTGCGAATCCAGATTACCTTGCCGGAAGTACGGAACTGATTGGCAAGATTGACGGTGCGCTCAACGAAGGAGGACGGGGATTCCACATGGAGCAGCCCGCCAGGAGACACGAGATCGTTCTGGAGGTCGAGGACTAGAAGGGCCTGTCGGGTCTGCACGAAGGGCAGAGCCGACTGGTTGATGGTGAACATTTGTGAGATGGAACTGGACCTATACCCGCGACAAACACATGGCAAACATCAGCACGGGAAAATGATAGCTAGGCAAACACATTACTGTCTGCCACAACAGGTGGAATGGAATGCCCTTGATATCTTTATCAGAGAGAAAAGGTTAGGATATTCTTAAATGCGGGCAGCCCGCGGCAATCGGCCGTGTTGCGGGACGTGTCGAGAGCAGCGATCCCGTACTGAACGCAAGCACTTGAATAATTGCTACTCACCAGGCAAAACATGCAGATCAGCCGTGCGACGCAGGTCACAAAACCCGCAAAGCAACAACGGTTGGGTGGCTTTCACCGCCGATCAGCGCAGGCCAGCCAAGAGGTGGATGTTGTGATTGTCTGGCGCCCCGAAACAGTGCAGCTCGAGTACAGTTCGAGCCTGGTCACTTCACGCAGACATATTCATGGCTGAGCAAATGCCGGGGAAGCCATGTTGGAGGAGCAAGGATGCCGGAATAAGTTGCAAGGAGATGTATGGGATATACTGTAACGGTATGGAATAATAAGGAATAAGTGATCTGATAACGCCTTTTTGCGGCAAGAGGGCTGATGTACCGGAGGAGATCTACCCCGGGAGAGTAAGCAGCATGGTTTCGAACGGTAGAAGCCGACGACAAGACACACACACTAGCAAGCGTCAATTAATTAGGCCGTTCGGGGTGGACAGACGGTGGAAGGGCGTAGGGCGGGCACATGGTCGGGGGCGTCGGAGGGGCAGCAGCTCGCCTCGAACACGCCTGGAGCAGCCTAAAATGGGCCTAGAAGCCTGCTAAAACCGCCTGCTGGCGTGGACTCCCCCCACCTAACACGCCTCTGATCGCACTCTGCAGTAGTGGCCGTGGGGATGCCGCTGGCTAGGACCATGTGGTAATTACCGTATGGTACTGAAGGAATAAGACGGCAAGACTTTGAGACAGTAAGATATCGTACGGTTTTTTCCTTCTTTTCTTTTCTTTCCACCATCTTCTGGAAGAAGACAATTATAAGGAATAATTGGTTATGATTCAACTATGCGATTGCCATTATAATACTTACGCCGTAGTCTTACGGTAACTAGTGATAAGCATTTGCACAAAGCTCCACCTACTGGTCGTTCTGATTTGCCTGTACGGAACAGAACACGCAACCAATTTGAAGCAGTTATCGTGAGCTTGGCATGCTTATATCACTTAACTACCGCTACCTGTGAACCATACAAGACCAAGTCTTCGACTGATTAAGTTATTGGATAACGGTGATACTGTACGTGTGTGCCGAGGTAGGTGCATCGGCGCCCCAAAAATTCCGATTCCGACGTAACTAATCCGCTAAAGTACTTACGTACGGTGACTACTACATCAGTCTACGAAAGCAAGCAATATATACTCTATCAAATGAATCCTCAGTCAGTTTTGCCGTACGTTCCTGATATGATGAGATACTCGTAGTCATCTTCAAATCTCATGCTTCCTATAGCCACATATCCACGTCTAGCTCTCGCCCTAACTTATTATCGGTCTATGTGGTTGTTCGGGGTCACCTACTCTATTTGCCGGTGCAATACAGTAATCCAACGTACAATAACTTTGCGCCGTAATTCCACACATAGAACCAAGTCCTCGAAATTGATAATTTCCATTTCTGTTGTACGGAGTACACTTCTTCAGTTCTTCGGTCCTCTTCAACCCTCTCTACTGTGATTCAAATCTTTCTCCACCAAAAAATACCCTATCTCTCCAATCAGAATAGCCCCATGGCTTCCCCATATGATTACTGCAATTGCCTCGGCTCGAGGTTCCTCGCTGTGCTAAGCTTTAACTACCCCAGAAAGTTCAAACACCAAACCACTTCTCCCAAAAAAACATAACAATATAGTAGGAATTTTCATTTTCTCCAATTATTCTCTCTCACTTAATTATACATCATGGCGCCCACAGCACCCCCAGATGCCTACATCCACCACCTCGTAACCCAGCCCCTCCCATACGTCACGCACGTGCAAATCAACCGGCCCGCGAAACTCAACGCCTACTTCGAGCCCATGTGGCTAGAGCTAGGTAGGATCTTCAGAGACCTCTCTATTGATCCAGATGTCCGCGCCATCGTGCTGTCTGGTGCAGGAGAGAAGGCGTTCACGGCGGGATTGGATGTCGAGGCGGCGAGTGCGGAGGGGGGGATATTGAGTGGGCAAAAGGATCTTGATGGAGCGAGGAAGGCGACGATGTTGAGGAGGCATTTAGAAGAGTTTCAGGAGAGTATTTCTGCTATAGAGAAGTGCGAGAAGCGTATGTCCCTTTTTCCTTCTTCTTCTTCGTCTTTCTTATTTTCCCTCTCTCCTATCTTTCTGTGTCTTATGTTTATTACTATGTTCTTTCTGCCTCATAATTTACCCCAATCTCCTCGATATCTATAGCAATATAAACTCGCCATATCATTCTAACCCTCACCCTCTCTCCAATTAGCTGTCATATGCGTATTACATGGCTACTCCCTCGGCCTCGCAATCGACATGTCCACCTCCGCCGACATCCGTCTCTGCGCCAAAAACACCAAATTCGCCGTCAAGGAAGTAGACATCGGTCTCGCCGCCGACATAGGAACCCTCTCCCGGCTCCCCAAGGTTGTCGGGAACACCTCCTGGGTCAAGGATGTAGCGCTCTCCGCTCGAATCTTTGGCGCTGAAGAAGCCTTCCGCGTGGGATTCGTCAGCCAGGTATTAGATACCAAGGAGCAGGCTGTGGATACGGCGTTAAAGATGGCGCAGTTGATTGCGTCCAAGAGTCCCGTTGCTGTGCAGGGCACCAAGGAGCTGTTGAATCATGCGAGGGATCACAGTGTTGCGCAGAGCCTGAGGTACACGGCTATTTGGAACCAGACTATGTTGCAGACGAATGACGTGCCGGAGGCTCTGATGTCCGGGATTAAAAGGACTAAGCCTACGTTTGCGAAATTGTGATATGGATTTGGTATATTTATCGTTGTATATTCTTTTGAAAGTCTGGGCCTACTCCTGTGTATTATATAGGAAGAGTTGCTTTGGATAGCAAGTGGGTGGTGTTCTGAGAGATGGTTCTTCAGTGTGATATGAGTCCCAATATTTACTTGAACTTCTCTCCTAATGAGAGGTATAAAACTATTAGAGGTATAGACATCTTTCGTCTTTCAAATCAGGAATATATTTCACATCTCTAGATGTTTGAACTGGCCGGCTTTGAGATCTAATAAAGATATTTTTAGCAAGAATCAACTAAGCTGTCTTCTGTAGTGCATTGCATGATTTAGTTCACGTTCATTCCTAGGACATTTTTATAATATCTCTGCTCCATTTACCTGCTAGTGGAATATCGGAATCTATCTATCGTACACATCACATCCATTTGCTTATATCCCTTCCTAGCAGTAGAGCAGCATTCATCCAGCAAGCCAAAAGCCTAACCTGCGATAGCAACTGTATATGACCCGAAAATGCCTCCATAAACTGCAGGAGATTCCCATTGAGACTACAACAATCTAAAGAGGTTCAGGCCAGCAATCTACCATCCAGATGAGACTGGGACTTCATCATAACCAGTAGCGGGGGCAGAGGAAGCGCCGAAAGCATCATCTGTTCCAGCATTGTCGGTGTTCGCGGCATAGTCATTACCACCAGCATCGGCATAACCTTTGTCCTGATCTTGAGGTCCATCATTGTCTGGTACAAATGGCTCCTTGCATCTGACTTTCGTATGTCCCACTACGTATTGTTAGCTTGCAAAACACAAAACTATACTCTGCTTCCTTACTCTGCTTGCAATTCTGGCACTGAACACGAGAATCTAGGAAGATGTCAGCTAAAAGGTAGATTTATAGCCTCCTTCAACTTACAATCACGAGGCTTGGGGCACTCTTTAGAGGTATGACCTTCACCATCGCAGTTGCGGCAGATCAACTTCTTGGGCTCCGTGCAGTCCTTAGAGCGATGACCGGCACCTCCACAGTTGAAGCATGACATGCCACCACCACCATCACCTCCAGTAGGACAATCACGGGCGAAGTGACCAGCTAAAACAAGTCAATATCTGAAAATTAAAATAAATGGGTGGTCCATACTTTCACCGCATTTCTTGCACTCAACTCCTTCTGCATTACGGGGCTCAGGGCCTGCGGTATTGTATCAGTATTTTCTGAAATAAACGATATAGAAGACAATGTTCTATCATACACTCTTTCGCGGAATGACCGGACTGCCTGTTATATAATGTTAGCATGTATCAAACACTAGACAAGGTAGTACTAACTTGCAGTTACGGCAGGCAAACTTATCCTCACGAGGGACAGGGCCTAGAATGATCAGCTAGACACACTCCGAAGGATGTCACAAACTCTACTTACAATCACGAACACGATGTCCAACCTCGCTGCAGTTATAGCACTTGACTGCTGGACGGTCACTGTTCTCGACCTTCTCCTCCTTGCAAAATTTGGCGGTGTGCCCAAGAGCATCACAGTTACCACACTTGGGCATACCACGGTCAACAGCCTCACCAGCATCATCCAGACGCTCAAGATTCTCCTCAGGGGTTGGCCAACCATCCCTCTCCTTTGGACGCTTGGGTTTGTTGGAAAGCCGCCAGGAAACCGTATACTTGCGGTCCAGGTTACCTTGAAAGTCCATGTTTGTGTAGGTAGCAGCAAGCTCCTTTTCCAGAGCAATCAAGTAGATACCGATATCTGAATAACGGAAGGCCTTCTCAAGCTCGACATATGTGCAAGTTGGGGTGCTCTTGATGTACTTGGCAGCCGCGACCTTGACATCATCGATATCTCCCTCGGCAGCAGCAGCTTTCAGTTCCTCCCAAGCCGCTTCAGGTTCGACATCTTCGATATCGGAACGGTCTATCTTACGGGGGTTCTTACATTCCAAGATACTATGGCCTAGAACTAAGTTAGTAAACCCTAATTCCTTAAATAGCCAAATCTCCGAGCCTGACTCACCTTCTTGCTCGCAGTTCTTGCACTGACGGGGAGGTGCTGTAGGACAGTCGGCAGCACGATGACCTTCCTGCTCACAGAGGCGGCAAGTTCCAGTGAACTCACGAGGAACAGCCTCATTTGGGCACTCAGCTTTGTTGTGGCTGAATTAATGTAAGTAACTAATAATGAAGAGCAACAATATCACATTACCCTTCCTGGCCGCAGTTAAAGCAAGCGCGTGGTTTAGGTGGAGCTGGACACTCAGCCTTAGAATGACTATCTGTGTGGTTACCACTATGACCTTCATGACCATATAGAAAGTACTTACCCCAGCTCACCACAGTTGAAGCAAGCACCACTGTTGCCGCCTCCACCGTAGTTGCCCGCATCACCATCATCTCCAGTTCCCATACCTTCACCATAGCTACCAGTCTGTTCACCATTTCCGAAAGTATCACCTCCGCCATAATTATCAGCACCATTGACTGGGTGGTCATCATTGAACGTGGCAGCAAAATCGCCACCTCCAGCAGGAGTGTCCCAAGACATCTTGGATTCTTGGTGTATGCAATTAGTTTGAATTTGATCTATGTAAATGGCCATGATGTCAGTAGTGCTTAGGCTATCGTGGAACTGAAACAATATCAAGATTATTACAAGGAACGGGATAGCAAGGATTGGAAGCACACCAAAACGAGCAAATATTGTAAACTGTAGATGACGTGACAGTGGTCTAAGGTTACAGCTCTAACCACGATTGGTTTAAATAATTGTGAAAGAATGACTGTCTAACTTGAGACAAGACTTGATGAAGCAGAGGAATTTGCGTGATCGATATAAAGGGGAGCTTGGAACAGCGTCTGGAAATGAAAAGAGGGCGCTCTCCAAGAAAAAAATAATAGACTTACTTAGTATTCAGGGGAAAGATCAATGGCAACAGGCTTCGTGGAATTTGACGAAGTCACTATTTATATGACCTGAAAAGAAAGATTGACGTGAAAGTAAAAAAGTAAACTTCAGGAGAAGTAAATGAAGGAAGCATGCAGTCTTCCATAGAAATATCACTAGTGGTGCCGAGATCACTGCCAGGTTGCCCGCGGCGATTGCCCTAGAGCCTAGATGAACACAATAATTCATACTACTTGATACAGGGATTGACAGAAATACTACAACTCTAGAGGAATATTGTAGACTATGTAGATTGGCGTTACAGTTCTTTGGTATGGAGAAATAGGATGGATAGATAATGGTAGAACAAAGATAGTGATTGATCTTTCTAAATTCACAATTATGTCTTCATGACAGCCTTAATCTAGAGGAGATTGGAACTAAGTAAATAAATAAAATAATAACCGCATTACGATATAGTACTATGGGTGGCATCCATGAGGCTACCAATTGTATAGAGAAACAGAGTTGTGAAAGCCACAACGGAAAGAGGAACAGCCTCTGAAAAAAGGAAGCTGTGAATGCACGGCATCACGCGTCGGGAAGAATAGAGCTTACTGGTAATATACTAAAAATTCAAGTGGTACTTCACTTACCATCTACAACATAGAAAGGGTCTGATACAGTAAGAGGCATAAGATGGAAACCGGAGAATGTGGGAGAGGTAGGCAAGCACGTGACAAGGTAGTTAAATGCGATCGCGCAGAAAACATCTATTGTCTCCTTAACATGGGAGTGATTCGATCCTCTCTTATTGGAGCGCCAAAGATGTAAGCTGTGAGATGCTATCATCTTCGCCGGACCCCTTTTAGGCCACGGGAGAGATCATCCGAAGTGAAATTTTACTTGGAACAAACCCCTCCTCCATACTGCACAGTAGTAATAGCTGCATAGCTTGCATAGTTACCGTCCCGTGTGTACCTTGGTACTTCTCCCCTCCCCCATTTACCTTGCGATAAGGGCCCTTTCTCGCTGAATTAACTGCTCGAAAAGCCTCAACTTCCATATTGGCAGCGTGGGAGCCCATGGCACATCTTCGGGACAAACCAATTAGCCGACTGAATGATGTTGCTCCGCACCCGACTCTTTGTCTCTTGTCACACTATTTTCTTGCACCCCACTATCGTTGCACAAAATGGCGGGGACATCTAAAAGGTAGGTCTATAAGTATCCAGGTAACCCAAAGTTTTTTCTTCTTCAACAATTGGCTTTTCCAATTACAACCGTTCTCAATATCTCACCCGTTTCTCCCTTTCGTTCTCGATTAAAAACCACTCTTCTATCCAACATGGCTCCGCCCGAAGGTCTCCCAAAGATGGAATACAGGTTTCTGGGCCGCTCTGGCCTCCAGGTTTCTGCCATCTCCCTAGGAGGATGGCTCACCTATGGTGGTCACGTCGAGAATCGTATGGCTATGAAAGCGTCTCGCACAACCATAATCCCCATTGCTAATACCATACAGAGAAAACCTTCGATTGCATGAAGGCAGCATATGACGTTGGAATCAACTTCTTCGATTGCGCCGAGGGCTACTCCAATGGAGAATCCGAGCGAGTTATGGGACAAGCCATAAAGAAGTATGGATGGAAGCGCAATGATCTTGTTATTTCCACAAAGGTATGGTTTATATCATAACAGCTCCTCCCTTTTCTTCAGAGGTCATTATTATTACATTTCCTTACAAAATTTTGCATGTTCTAGATCTACTGGGGAAGAGCACATGGCGAGAACCCAGTTAACAACGGCGGTCTCTCAAGAAAACACATCATTGAAGGTGTCAACATGGCTCTTGAGCGATTGGGCTTAGACTACGTCGACCTGGTCTTCGCCCACCGTCCAGACCGGTACACACCCATCGAAGAGACCGTCAGGGCCTTCAACTACCTCATCAATAGCGGCAAGGCCTTCTACTGGGGCACCTCCGAATGGGACGCCGACGAGATCGAGCGGGCGCAGAAGTACGCTGACAAGCTCGGCCTAATCGGCCCCCTTATGGAACAGCCACAATATAACATGATCGTTCGCACCAAGGTCGAGAAGGACTTTGAGCGTCTATATAATGAAATTGGCCTTGGACTCACCATCTTCAGCCCATTGAAAGGTGGTGTCTTGACCGGCAAGTACAACGACGGTATTCCCAAGGATTCCAGATTCGGAAGCAGCGATGATCCTTTCGCCAAGCAGATGAACAAGCGCTTCGGTGATGAGGACTGGAGGAAGCAAATTGAGACTTGTCAGAAGCTTGAGCCTATTGCTAAGAAGCTCGATACAACTCTTGCAAACCTTGCTATGGCTTGGGTCCTTAAGAACCCACGGGTCAGCTCCGCCATCACTGGCGCAAGCCGAGTAGAGCAAGTCTATGAGGTCGTGAAGGCCTTCGATGTTGTGAAGAAGCTGACTCCTGAGATCATGGAGGAGATTGAGGGTGTCTTGGGCACCAAGCCTACACCACATCAAATGAGCTTCTTCTAAAGTTAATCAAGTCATACAATTAGAAAAATATATACTATGTGATTCCCTAATCAATCCGTTTTCTTTAGAGGACTAGAAGTATTTTCCTTTTTGAGTTATATACATGAGGCATTACCTGTGTATAATTCTGAACCTCAGGTTTAGCTTAAACAGACCCTGATTTAGTAACACATACATGTCCCTGCCTTCCCTGATCAAATGAAATTGAAATTCACGTTGAACTCCCCCAAACCTTCCCACCCCTGAACACCATACCCATCATGATCACCAATTTACAATCCTCGTTCATTATGTCCATAAGCCATAGTCTCGTTATCATCCATTATGTCCTTCCCAAATACCACATTTCTCATTCCTATCCAGATCGTCTCGGCGCAGTTACGGCGGTGTCCGGTCGTCGAATCGTACCATCCCTGTCCTCCGCAGATGACATCACTCCTGTTGTAGTCATCGTCGTCTCATTCTCCGCACCAACGCTTTCATCGTATCTAGGTAGCCGCTGAGCAGCAGGATCCATCTGCCTCAGCTCCACTGCATCCGCACCATTCGCCACTCTACCAGATCGCTCTCCAACATCAATACTCGGTGGCTTATCCTCATGTGCATATGGCGGTGGTGCCTCTCCTCTTTCATCAAGCCCCTCTCTATCTCCTGAGCCAAAGAAATTGTTCCAAGGCCGTGCCCTTCCTGATCTATATCCTTGAGCACCTGCAGAGGGCATATACCCCCAATTTGCCCAGTTTGAATTTATACCCCGGGTGCCGCGCCAGCCATCGACATCGCGAGCTAGGGCATACCGGCCGTCTGCTCGTATGATCGCGGCACGCTTTCGACGGCGGCGGCCATAGTAGAGAAATAAGAGAGCGAGTGCAAGAGCTAGGACAGCGAGGATGAGAAAGTAGTAGTTAAAGAGGTGAGTTGTTGTATTGGAAGTTGTGGTTGAAGAAGATGAAGGTGTTGGTGCTACTGTTGCAAGTGTGATTGAAGGATTGGTAAGCTGGTCCGTCGAGGTGGGGGCGGGAGTCGAAGTTGAAGGTGTTGATGGGATGGTCTCGATGTTCTGTGCGAAGGATCGTGATAGAAGGAGTATTGTGAGAATGATAGAATAATGGAAGTATAAATCAAGCCAAGCACAATGGCGAGACATCTTGAAAAGGTGTACGCTCACATCCGTCCTCCTCACGATGTTCTAGAGTGTAAGCAGCACATCAGACCAAAGTCTCGTGCTTTTCGAAATCTATCAACTTCAGTTTTCAGATATTCGGTCTGCGCTGGGTAAATAGCAAGCAGAGACCGAAAAAATCTCGTTGACGTATGAAGCAGCTTATAAATTAACTCGAGAGAATGCGGGGTGTAGCATTGATAATGAGGGAGTTTGGACGTTGTTGGATTTATACGCCTTAAGTAGTGGTTGTCAGGGTGCCGGAGCTGCCGGTAGAAACGCACCCTGAAGCTTATCTGAGCCAACCCCTCTGATTCGATCAACGCTAAGTCTAGTGACCCTGCCCGTGCACTAGATGGCGATCTGACAGCGCCGGGCGAAATAAAATTCCGATCCATATCCCAAGTGCCGTCGGCTTCTGAGCTTCGTCAACACTACTAAGTGAAGTCCACAACTGGTGCTCAACCATATCGTAAAGACATGCCACGAGCTATCAGAGGTATTTAGGCACCCTGCTCAATCACTCCCTCTCCTTGAAAACTGATGGGGTTGCAGGAGTCCTGGTCGAGTGCGACCCCTCTATCAAGTCTATCATCATGAACATTGACAGTGAAGAACACGCTTTCATTGTTGAGGAACTAGATGATCAGGCAGTGGTGATAAAGGAGAACATGCTTCCAGTACTAAAGATGCGGTTAGAAGATGCGAGTGTTTCCATCTATACTAGACTTCAACATGGCAGTACTAATAGCTTCCAAATAGGCACTCAAAGAAACTCAACAGCCCCCAGACGACTCAGGTTCAGAATAAAACTGAAATTCTGGTCTAGGAGTTTTGGAGCACGGAACAGGCGTTCCTTCATGATTTGCTTCCATAGATTTAGGTTGATATTCTATAAACCACTAGAAATGGAACTCTTATTTACGGATGGAAACGGAGTCTTCTTTCGTGTGATAACTACAGTTTGACCTGCTGAATTCGGGTTGAAATATCGGGTCTTTCTCCTTTGGATAGGGCATCGGTAGTTCCATTCCCTAGGGTTTATACATGATATCTAGTCTACATAATTCGCGCACTATCTCTCCGTTCTTCCATTTATTCAAACAGCCCAGATGCGAGGTTATAATACAGTTGATTATGCTGCTGGGGACGCAGAAGCAGATGTGGAGGAAGCTAACACTTCAGGTGTAACATCAATAGGAGCTGAATTAAGAGGAACCTTCCTTCGTGGCCTCTTCAACTCCTCTAATGTAATCCCGTCCAACTTCGTGATCCCAACAACCGGTGGGTCTCCCTTCTTGACGAATTCGTACATACCTGAGTAAAGAGATTGATGTTAGGGAAACTCTAACTAGCGGGAATGGTGTGGAAGTGGTATGAGTACTGACCTGGCATCTTATTACCAGCTAATCGAAACGCGTCTCTAGCTACCTGCTCGTGTATGTCTCCCTTCAGCTCAAATATCACTTTGCTGACTGCAACTCGAGAGGCCCAATAATCGAAAGATCCTTTCCCTTTACCCATACGAACCTAATAGCGCGTTAGCTTAACGAACCCAGCTGCCAGTAGGGAGAACCATTGCCGTACTTCATTACCACTGCTGTAAACACCAATGTTTGCGCAAATTCTCTTGTATAGTCGGTACCGCATTCCTCGTAGTCGTACTTTGATGGCCTCTTCCCCATTCTTCAGCTGTGCAGCGCTTATCCGCCTGTGGTGATCAACCATCCGAAGACCATACTCTCCCCAGACAACTGTCGTTCCCCGAGAGGATCCTCCAGTTGGAACACGAGGTCGGCCCTTTCTCGACCTCTTCTTCTCAGGGAACGATGGAAGAAGCCAATTGCCTGCATTGACGGTCGTACTCGAGAAAGGGCGGCTGGAAACTATCGGAGTGACATATTTCGAATTTGTTGTCTTGTTCGATTGGGATGCAGATAAAGCGGAACTGATCGGCCGCAATGGAATCGATGATATGGACAGTCTCTCGAACTGAGCAGTAAAGCTCTGCAACCCTCGGAGCTTCATTGTGGCCATGAAGCTTTATTGTATGTTGGGTTGCATGATGAAAGGAAATCCTGGCAACTATTATATTGCCTTGAAGCCTTAGGCAGAAAGTAACTGACAACTACGACAACCCGGTCACGACAAATCAAACAGATCTAGGTAACAAAATTTGTTAGAGGTAGTTATGTATACGCTCTCTGGCAGTAATATCAAATGTAGGCTTTATTTATCTCAGGATCATGGGTAAGAAGACGGTATATATATTATAAATCGACGATGCTAATTTGTAAAGCAAGTTTCAAATCAACGACGACAATGATGATATATATTTGCGTCCAGCGGATCTTTTGAATCCGGGGATCTATTGAAGACTATGAGGGCTAAAGTTTTACATACAAAGTACCATTTATAAAGAAGCTAAAAACCACAAAGGGGGAAAAGACCCCCTTACAAACAGTCTTGAGTCTTTGACTTCACAACGTTGTAATACCTTTGAATACCTTAGAAAGCGTTGAGATCTGTCTTCGTTGTGACGATGTTACGAAGCGTCAAGATAATCGTAGTGATTTCGCAGTGGCTCAATCTTGGCTTTACAGCATATCCTCATAATGCTGTAGGTTCGTAGCCCTCACCGCGTACAGATGTTGAGTCTCGAGGGTGATTCAAATCAAGGATATGCTATGAATCGACGAATTTGATTTGTAGAGAAGGCTTCTTGACCTCCAAAATTCTAAGAATACATTTATTACAAATCAGCAATGTTGATCTAGGACTTGAGGAAGAATGAGATGTGCGAAAAAGCTCCAACCATACATCTCACAGTGGTGTGAGGCCCATCTCCTGTGCTGCTGTAATCACATATAGCCTGAAGCCAACATTCAGAATAAACTGATCTGCCAAGGTCTGACCAGGTTGGAGAGACATAGAAGTTCCCAAAATTTGCTGACGAGTGAAGATTGTTTGGTCTTCTTGCGGGTTTTGTGGCGCTGGGAAGATAGACTTGGAGAATCAGATAACGACATTAAAATCATATTCCGAATGATTAAGATCACACATGCCTTCGCAACAGTCGTATTTCCTTAGTCAAGATGAAAAATAACATTCCCTGCCGGGTTATTGTTTTGACATTTATAAAATTTGACCTCTATTCCGAAGAGAACGCCGTATCCCGCGCCAGCTAGCCATTTCGTAAAAGCTCTCTCTAAGGAAGGCTTAGATTCCGACCAACCAAATTCACACACCCAAATTGGGCAACTATCTGGAATGCCCGGTGTGCTTCTTGCTTTGACTAGTAGGCAAAGTCCGGCTGCTTCAGAGTTCCTGCAGCAGCACCGACAAAACTATTATAATCTATATATTAATTGTTAGTCCATAAAACCTAGACCAAAGAGTAAGATAATATGCAGAGATAAACCTTTGACCGAGTTGATAAAGCCATGGTGGTGGTAATAATTTGTGTTCAGCCGAGACAGGAAGGAATAGATTTGATATAGGTGCTAAAGATGTGGAAGGTACAAATATAAAAATTCACTAAAAGAACTGAGATGAAGCACAAAGGTGAATGGCAATTAAGGTACCGCCACTTAGTCCGAGTTTTGGCTATCTAGTGCTTGGAGATACTTTAACAGAGAGCATGGCCGATGACGGTAGACATCAGTGAATTGTTCTAAAAAAAAAATAGATTAAGCTACTAAGATACCTGCTTAAATTGCTGTGCATGTGAAGGTAATAATCTTTTCGTACGGAGTACGTTGGCTTCGTCTGACGTGAATATACCATCAAACGCTTAAAAGAAGCATACCAAAAAATCGACACTCTCGATTCTCAGTTCCCTCCAAGACGTTACTTGATGTTCGTTTAACCCATTCAACTTCAAATATAATGCTCTTTTAATTAACATGTTCAACTTCTACTGTAAGTATGGCAAGAGTGTAAACAAAACCTTCAGTTGAATTTAAGGCAGCGTTATTCAATTAACTTATTGGCTCACCGCCCTACAAGGTGTGTATTGATCACTTCTTGAAATGTCCCGTGCCGTGCACGGAAGTACAAGTAATTAAGTCGCGTCACTCGCGTAACACTTACCGTATTCACGCGTGCCTTACCCAACTTAATCGACAAATCAAGAATTGATTCTAATCTGGTAATGTTTGCCTCTATGTGTGCAATAAATTACGAAGTCACGAAGGAGTACAATTAATCCAAGGACCGATTTCGTCCTATAATAAGATGCCTGCGGATATCAGAAGCTTCTTCGGAGGCAACGTTCCAACACCTATCCGAGAGAAAGAGACAAAAAAAGTAGAGGAACCTAAGAAAAGAGGCAGTATGTAATTGCTCCCTTCTTCATCTATACGTATCCTAATTCCTCAAAGGAGCCCGCAAAGTGATTGAAGATAGTGATGATGATGAACCTGCTCCAGTGTAGGCATATTCCTTCGCATTGGCGAACAAGAATTGACAGCCAATAGTGCAAAACAACCAACTCCGAAGAAGCCTGTTTCCAAAAAGTCAGCGTACGTTATTTCTATTATACGGTATATACACAAACCTAATGATAAAATAGAAAACCGCAGTCCCCAAAAGGGCAGGAGACCACGACCGATGATTATTTTGCATCGACAAAGAAGACTAAGACTGCAAAGGCAGCTTCAACGAAACCGCAGTTCCCATCGAAAATAGAAACCAATGGGCGTTCACCAGTCAAGAAGACAACTATCTCCTACAACGAATATCAAAATGATGGTGACCTTGACTTTTTNAGATGACGATAAGGATGCCGGGGATGATATTTTTGTAGCTGATGTTAAAAGAGGGAGTAGACGAGACAAGGATGCTTACATTGAGAGTGAAAGTGATGAGGAGCCTGTAACCAAAGGCAAAAGGGCCACATCTAAAACCAAATCCGCTTTACAACACTGGGATGAAGATGCAAATATGAAAGATCTTGATGACGATGATGTGGCTACTTCTGGAAAGCAAGCAAAAAGGACCAAGACATCCGGGGGTGCGAAAAAGAGAAAATCAGTGGGTTTAGATTCAGATGATGAGCATGACGTTGATGCTGCCGTCAAAACGGGGAAGTCGTCTACTAAAAAGTCGCCTGCAAAGAAGCCAGCAGCGAAGAGAGCAAAAAAGGATGATGAACCGGAAAGTGCGGCGATGAAAGCAATATTTGATAACATTCCAACAGTACGAGCTCCAACTCCGCCACCAAAGGATCCAAATGCAAAGTTCGATTGGCGACAGGCTGCAACAGGTGGGGGAAATGCGGCCGCACCACCACCAATGGCAGGCTCAAAAGAGGTACCAGTAGGTGAGGAGAACTGTTTGGCAGGCTTGACGTTTGTTTTCACTGGATTGCTGGAATCCATCTCGAGAGATGAAGGCATCGAACTGGTAAAGCGGTACGGAGGGAAAGTTACCGGGGCTCCAAGCAGCAAAACAAGCTATGTTATTCTTGGGTCAGATGCTGGACCAAGCAAGCTACGAAAAATTAAAGACATGAATATCAAAACCATCAACGAAGAAGGTCTGTTTGAATTAATTCGTCGATTGCCCGCGAATGGTGGGGATGGCAAAGCTGCTGAGAAAAACATGGAAAAGAAAAGAGCTGAACTAGACAAAATCAAAAAGGACGCCGAAGAAATGGAAACGGAAGAGAAAAGAAAGGCAATAGAAGCCGAAAAGGCAGAAAAGGAGGTTCGGAAACTAGCTGCAGCGAAAGGGGTCGCCCCTCCCCCTACTACTCGTAAGCCAGCACCACCAACTTCTGAGCTTTGGACGAAAAAGTACTCTCCTACGCAACTCAATCAAATTTGTGGGAATAAGGCTCAAGTGGAAAAAATCCAAGCATGGCTAAAGGGCTGGCCACAAGCACACAAATATAATTTCCAGAAAAGAGGTGCTGAAGGGCTTGGTGGTTATCGAGCAATTACCATCCATGGTCCACCTGGTATTGGGAAGACTACTGCTGCACATCTTGCCGCAAAACTTGCGGATTACGATGTTATAGAGAGTAATGCCAGTGATACACGGAGCAAAAAATTAGTTGAAACAGGTCTACATGAAATGCTTAACAATACTTCACTTCTTGGTTACTTCGCTGGCGAGGGCAAAGCCGTCGACAAAAACAAGAAAAAAANTAGTTCTGATTATGGATGAAGTTGATGGTATGTCCGCTGGCGATCGTGGAGGTGTCGGCGCCTTAGCCAAAGTCTGCAAAACAACAGACATTCCAATGATCCTAATCTGTAACGAGCGCAAGCTTCCAAAAATGAAGCCATTTGACTTCGTTACTTTTGATATCCCATTCCGCCGACCTACCGTTGATCAAATCAGATCCCGCATTGCAACAATTTGCCATAGAGAGGGTCTCAAAATCCCCATGCCGGTTATTGAAGCTTTGATCGAAGGTAGCAATAAAGATATCAGACAAGTTATTAACATGATATCCACTGCGAAACTTGACCAGGCTGCTATGGATTTCGACAAGGGCAAGTCTATGTCGAAATCCTGGGAAAAGCATGTTATCTTGAAACCTTGGGATATCTGTCATAAGTTACTTGGGAGTGGCTTGTTTGCACCAACCAGCAAAGCAACTCTTAATGACAAGATCGAGCTCTACTTCAACGACCATGAGTTCAGCTTCCTGATGATTCAAGAAAACTATCTCAGTACAAGACCAACATTGGCGAATAAGCCAGGTCTTACTCCCCGAGAGCAAAGACTCAAAGCCCTACAGCTTGCAGACCAGGCAGCTGAGAGTATAAGCGATGGAGATTTAGTAGACCGTATGATTCACGGTTCACAACAACAATGGAGTCTGATGCCTACTCATGCAGTGTTCAGCACCGTGCGTCCAGCAAGTTTTACGTCTGGACAAGTCACCGGAACCCAGTTCACCCAGTGGCTCGGCAATAACAGCAAGTATGGAAAGCTTACTCGGTATGTGAAAGAGATACAATCTCACTTGAGGTTACGCACATCTGGTGACCGTCACGAAATCCGTCAGCAGTATCTCCCTGTGCTATGGACTCGATTAATTAAGCGCCTTGAGGCCGAAGGCAAGGACAGTGTTGAAGACGTCATAGAACTTATGGACAGTTATTTCTTAACTAGGGATGACTTTGACTATATTATGGAGCTTGGTTTAGGACCACAAGACCAGGAGAAGGTTCATCTTGAAACACTGACAAAAGCCACATTCACGCGATTGTAAGTTCCATGGGACGGAGACCCACGAATTAAATACTGACTGATTTAGATACAATTCACGATCACATCCTCTACCATTCATGAAGGCTAGCAATATTGTAGCTCCTAAGAAGATGGCAAAGGAAAAGCCTGACCTTGAGGAAGCAATTGATGAGGAAGATGACGCAGAAGTCCTTGAGGCAGCTGAAGTAGAGGACGAAGGATCATCAGATGATGTTGACCTCAAGAAAGATAAATATATCAAGCAGCCGAAGGCGAAGAAACCTTCTAACAAAAGGAAGGCGGCAAAGGATGATGATGGAGATGGTGACGAGGAAGAGAAACCCAAAAAGGGCCGTGGGAGGCCTAAATCAAAAGCCCCAAAGAAATAAATTTCTGGAATTTGTATAGATATTTCACATTATGGTGTACGGCTAAAAGTCTTTGTAATAAACGCACCAATACAGCCGGGGGCTGAAATTTAGTTGTTATTGCCCAATCGATTGTAAGAGACCCGTGCTAATACCTGATATTTTCGAAGTATTCGAACTGTTTTCTAAAGGATCCTAGCGGCCTATTTACGAGATCAAGTATTTCGTATTGCCCCACAATATCCTCATCAGCTGCCTAACACAGACTTAAGAATTGGCACCTAGACTCGCGTCTCAGCATGCTCCTCATGATGTGCAACAACAGCAGTTTTCTCCCTAATTTCATTCGCTCTTCTCTCCAGATCTTCTGCATATCCAGCGTTGTATGCCGCTTTATTCGTACCCGGCACAATATATGGCGCATGGGTGAACAAGTAATTCATCTCTTCAAGTGGAAGTCTCGCTGTTTCAGGAAGAAACAGGTAGAAGAAAAGCGCATTGGTGAAATTGCACACGATGAACAGGAAGTAGTACCGATATCCGACATTTTCCATTGCGGTGGAAGTTACTTGGCCAATTAAAGTGTTGAATGCGAAGGAGGTCATTGTAGCAATAGAGACACCTTTGGAACGAGTGCGAGTATCGAAAATTTCTGCTGGGCTATGGAGACATGTTAGTGGCTTGGAGAGAGAGTTTTGTGAGATAGATACGTACATTACCCAACTTAGAGGGCCGCATGTTGCTGAGAAGGAGAAGTTGTAAAGCCATGTCCTGAACATGTCAGTAATGTTTCTTGGAGACGGAAGTATATAAATATAATTTTTCTGTAGAGCTGTAATGACTTACATAGCTATGAATCCCCATCCTGCTCCGTTATTATGAGATGTCCCTGGTGGAAATTCAGCTGCAGATGTGTTAGCTAAAATACGTACGTAGGCCATAGAAGGTATAATAATATATTTCCAAACCTACCAATGAGCACAGCAGCGATGATGAATGTGACCATATTGAAAAGATTCCCACAAATCAACGGCCATCTGCGTCCTAGCTTATCAATGAACAGAACGCAACATGCTTCACCAACTAGCGCAATGACATTGTTGATTGCCTGATACTTGAGAGTATCTGAGCTGCTGATACCTATCTGTCCGTAGATTGTCACGCTGTAATATTGGATGGCTGAAACACCAGTCATTTGAATTGAGGCTTGAAGTGCGCAAGCAATAAATAGACGGCGGAAGGATGACCTGTTTCTGAAGAGTTCTACATAAGACTTGGCTTCATTCTCATGCTCAAATGTGATGCTCTCCTGAATCTGGTCAAACTCTGCCCTGACCCAAGCATCGTTAGTATCTCCATGTGCATGAAGTCTCGCGAGGGTTTGCAACCCCTTTTCCGGCTGGCCATGGTCAATGAGCCATCGAGGACTCTCGGGGAAGAAGAAAATGAGTGCTCCTAGACCATTTTATCAGTGATAATGTAAAGTGTTAAAAAAATTCCGAGCGCTTACCAAGTACCACGGCGGGGATCATTTGAATCCCAAGCGGAACACGCCACTGAGCGTTGGTATGTAGCCCAACAAATGTACCATAACTGATCCATCCAGCACAGAAAGATCCAATACCAAGCATAAACTGTTGCAGAGATGTAATAGTACCTCGGATTGAGGGATGTGATATCTCTGCCTGGTAGAGAGGGATAATCATTACCAAGAACCCCACGCCTACTCCTGCGATCCAACGCCCAGCCAAAAGGCAATTAAGATTCGCACCTGCAGTCTGCAGAGCACCACCAAGCAGGTAGATAACACATCCGACGACAATGGTCCAGCGTCTTCCAAGCTTATCACCAGCCGGTCCTGCTAAACCCGCACCACAGAAAGCTCCGCCTGTGAAGAAAGAAACAACCATTCCACTGTTGAGATTCAGCATTTGATGTTAGAAGGTGGTTGAAGGAGACTCACGTCTGAGTTGAGGAGGGATTGTGGAATTTTTGGATGAATGAAGAAGATGCAATGCAACTGTTATATCATCAAGTCAGTGCATATCAATGCCATGTTTTTTTTTTTCTTGCTGGTAATGGCTGTAAGACCAAGCCAAGATAATCAGGGAGGAAGACAAAGGGATATATTACGAGGCAATGACACCTAAGCCAGTGTTAGTCCAGGAGCGTAACTAGGAAGTAGAGAACCTAAGATTAGACTACATACCCAAATCATATCCAAATAAGATAGATCCCACGGACGCAAACACACCAATCAAAAACTAGAGCGATGTTAGAAAAAGAGACTGATAGTTGTAAAAGCTACATACCTGATTCCATTTTGGAGGGATCACCATTGTGGCGACTGAAGAGTTTAACCTCTTGGTGTGTATGCAGTCTTCTGTGAAGCTAGATTGACCCAGACTGTGGAGGTGGTATCTGGTCCATGACCAGAACGAGAGGAAATATATATTTATATAATAAAAACTAAGTCAGGGGGGCTAGAACCTTGCGGGGAAGAGAGCTGGGGAATCTCCATGCTCCCCGTTCTACTACGTGCATGATCTCTAGAATCATTTCTGCTTCGCTCGTTGGTCGGAATCGCACGAAGACCGTACCAGGATGGAAGGATGGAACCATAACTATCAATGCGATTGGCACGCGTGCACATGCTCTTGTGATTCCGCATCATGAACCGATCTTCCTTCTCAGGTTGTATGGATATGGGGAAAGTATATCTTGATGCAGGCACACCTTGACGTATGGCAGGGCCTGTGTGACTATTAGAGAGGAGAGGGTGTGACGATTAGAACTGCCAAAAATCTCCATCCGTGTGGGGAAGACCCCAGACAAACAAGCTCGACGGGCAGAAACCTTCGGGCGGACAATTTTAATCCGTCGAATCCCCGCGCAACCAAGACGACCGATTCTCAAGCCACCGCAAGAGCTGTTGCGCGCTGTCATGATTCTTATATGCGCGCCAATCAGATGACTTGTATCTGCTCATGAGGTGCTTGAGTGCAGCGAGAGCTATGAGAATGACTATAGCTGTTGGTGAACACGGGGAGGGTGATGACCTCTGTGTATGAGATGATCTTTGATTCCTCGTCTGTAATAACAACAGAAAACACTTTTTTTCTTGAAGTGGTGTGAGGATCTGCCGACTGATCTCAAGCAATTTTTTNAACTATGACAACCTTCACGAGAATTCACCCTGGGGAAACTCCTTCAATTAATGTAGATATCTCAAGGAGACTATCTAAGATTGGTAAGAATCCTCTTCATCTTCCCTCCAGGGGTATATGGTCGTACTCAAAAGTATACAGATCCAAATATCTACGGTGGATTCACTGAGTGAGTGCATTCCTAGTAATTAATTATCTCATACATTTATGAAGGGGTTATTTCTACTTCATGTCCCAATATTTCTCATTTACGCTCCCATGAGTGTTAAAATCTTTTCTATACCGATTTCCTTTAATTTTAGTATCCACTACCATTGTATTTTCATTTATCTGATATTGTATCAAAAAAATATCCAAACAAAAGTAACTAACATCACAAAGACATATGGGCCGTTGCATCTATGGCGGAATCTATGACCCTGCAAGCCCCCTCTCAGATGCCAACGGCTTCCGCACAGATGTTATTTCCGCCTTAAGAGAGCTTGATATTCCAGTCATTCGTTATCCCGGCGGCAACTTCGTAGCTACGTATCACTGGCTGGACGGCGTTGGGCCGAGAGAAAACCGGCCTGTTCGTCCAGAACTTGCATGGCTTGGGACCGAGACCAATGAATTCGGTAAGATGCTGATTTATCTTATCATTTAAGAACCGACGAGGAATTTCCAACAAAAGGCTTATTATCTCGTAGGTACAAATGAATTTATGAAATGGCTGGAGGTACTGAGCGAAGGAAGGGAGCGACGGGTTGAGCCGTATATAGCACTGAATTTCGGCACCGGGACTCTAGATGAAGCCCTAGCTTGGGTTGAGTACTGCAATGGAACCAAGAATACCTACTACGCAAATTTAAGAAGAAAGCATGGAAGGGAGGAGCCGTACAATGTTAAATACTGGGCTCTGGGAAACGAGGTAAGTTTTTTAAACTTCCAAACCAAACCAAACCAAAATAAAGCAAGGCAAGGCAAAGACAAAACGAAAACTAATCAATAACCCCTCAACAGATGTGGGGATCCTGGCAAGTAGGCCAAATGACCGCAGAAGACTACGCCAAAACCGCCGCCCAATGGGCCAAAGCCCTTAAACTCCTCGACCCAAGCCTGCGTCTAATCCTCTGCGGCGAAACAGGTCCCTCGTCATGGGACTACCACGTCCTCAAGACCTGCATCCCTTACATCGACATGCACAGCATCCACATCTACACGACCTCCACCTCGCACCTCCCCAACGTCGTAGCTCCCCTGAGCGCCGAGCGAGCCATCGAGACGGCCGCTGCATTAATCGATATCGCCCGGATAGAAAACAAGATCTCTCCAAGCGTAGCTCGACCCAAGATTTGTTTTGACGAGTGGAACGTGTGGGATCCGAACAGGGCGGTGGGGGAAGAAGGCGCGGAGGAGTTGTATACGCTTTCCGATGCGCTTGCGGTGGGTGTGTGGCTTAATGTCTTCGTTCGACAGAGTCGATGGGTTGGAATGGCGAATATTGCGCAGAGCGTCAATGTTATCAGTCCCTTGATGACGACTGCGGATGGGATCGTGAAGCAGACTACTTGGTTCCCACTTTTACTGTTTAGTAGGTACATGCGGGGGTGGACTGTGGGTGTGCATGTCAGAGCGGGTGCTTATGATGGTGTCACGGAGCCGGCTTGGCTTCAGGGTGTGTTGGAGGATGGAGCTAGTTTATTGGATGTCAGTGCTTCTGTTAATGAAGAGGGGATCTTGAGTCTGGTTGTTGTTAATATCAGCGAGACGGAGGATTTCACTGTTGATCTTCAGGGAGCTAAGGGGGAGGTGATTGTATACACCATCACTGGACCGAATGTTAAGGCTGTGAATGTAAAGGGGAAGCAAGATGTTGGGATCCAGGAAGGGAAGTGGGATGGGAAGGGCCAGTATAAATTTCCTAAGCATTCCTTGACGATGCTGAGGTGGGATACGGGGGAGAAAGTTAGGGACGCATCGAAGAAGTATACTGGCAGAATGGATGTGAGGAAGATGGCGTGGGTTTCGGAAGATGAGAAGCTTGTCTAGAAGGAGTAGGAAGATCTTTAGCATTGGCTCGTTAGACATAGTGATTTTGGTTACTATTCGTCTAAGAGCCGTTGTATATAAGGTTTATCATGGGAGTTGACCTATAATAAGTAAACATCGACTTATATAATTGAGTCTTAGAATACATGGACGAATGCAGACTCAAATTGTATACCAACAAAAGTATAAAAAGTTGCTTCATTTAAATTCATGTTCCGTTTATCGTACATATTATAATCACCAAGATACTCGGCTATCACGAAAAAGATATCGAGACACCAGAATAAGATAAAGTGATTCTTTATGATTTATTATTGATTGTCCAAATAGACCAATAAGCAACAAAACAATGCCCTACCCAATGCAGCCTTCCAGAGGTTCATCCCAAATTTCCACATCATAAAAACACAAGACAGAATGACAAAGGGAATGTTACGAATTCCAACGAGAGTTTTCCCATGCCAAAATATTTATACAACCCCCAAGTCATCAAAGTTCGTGACTAGCGTCGCCATTGTCCCAGGGTATAAATCCAATTGCATCCCTTGAATCCAAGCCACGACCGCCCTTAGCACCTATATCGATACGGCTACTTCGCCGTGTTGTCGTCCCTATAGCCTTCTACTCGAATCGGCTAGCTTAGGTATCACCAACCTATAAGAATAATCATCTTTTGCGTGGACCGCTTCCCAAAATTCAAGGTCGAAAAGGTATATCACGATGCAATTGATGATCTGAATGCTCTTTGTTGAGCAGTTATTCTAAGATGATAAAACAATTGCTTAATAGAGATATCACCGTCGGAAGTTAATCACCGCAAGCTGCGAATCATTAGTTACGGCCCAATTTTATCTGTTACGGTGAACATACCAAACTGTTGACACCATATGCAAGTTTCTGTCCATTCGCATCCCAGGATAAGGAATGCTGGTCTTCATCCGGTGCAGAGTCATTCGACTGCGGTGTCTGCCATCCCAGCCCCGAGCCCCGAGTCCAGCTTGCGCGTGGAATATTCACATCATCCACCTTCCAAATTAGGATTCGCTGATTTGTAGCACCTGCAATAAAGGCACCATCGGGAGTGAACGCCAAAGCTACGACTCCGGAGCCCATGGTCATCGAACACCTAGACTTGGTTTCCGATGATCGGGCATTCCAGATACTGATGGCTCCATCTTCGCCAGATGATGCAAGAAGCCGGGGAACATCCTCACCAACAAGGGCAGGAGTCTGGAGAGGTTGCCAAGCTAAGGCTGTGATGGGGCCTTGGTGGGCATTGAACGAATGACATTGTCCCTGCTGATCCCATATCTATATCATCACCAACTAAATTAGCATTGGTTCTACCACACAAGAGACAGTAAAATAAAATAAAATAAAATAAAATAAAATTCTTACATCAATCATGCCAGTCTCGCTAGCCGTAGCTAGTAGGTTGGATCTCCAGTCATACATGATCTTTGATAATCCATGGTCTTCACGTGTTTCATATTTCCTAAAGGGAGATATAGCTTGTGGGCTACACTTGAAAGCCTGTAACAAATCACTGCCACAGATGATGAATTCATCATCGCCGGTCCAGGCAACGTCGAGCGGCTGTTCCATCAGGTCATGCTTGGGCATCGAATATCTGATTGATTCTCTCGTGGATGGGGCCATGACGGTGATAAGAGTACCTCCTTTTTCGGGTGATAATGCTAGGAATGCAGTGTTGGATAAATTCCAACGTAAGCAAATGACGGGAGACTCGAAGCCATCGAAGCCGAGGAAACGCCTGCCATCGACACTCCAGACGTTGATTCTCGACGTTCCATCGTCCTGTGGTTCACTTGCAACCGCAATAGCTGTTCCATCCGAGGTCCACGAAATACCGGTGACCGTGGTGGAGGGCTGGAGACCATCTTCTAATAAGTCAACGTGAGGCGGGGAGATGGTGCTCACGTTGGTCTCGACATCATCATCGTTGCCATTCAGATCGGTTGTCGTACGCGAGATTGTCCACATCCGGGCTAGCGCGTCGGTTCCGGCTGCCGCCAAGATCGTAGGGTCTCGTGGATTCCACTCGCACTGCAACAGAACAGTGTTTTTGGAGGATAATTCATCTGAGAGATCGAGAAATGTCGTCTCGGGGCGTAGTTCAGCGACTTTCTCAACTTGCGTGCCCTGCTCGGGGCCGTTGGTGACGACGATCGGCTCGGAAACCAGCTCGGGGGAGGGATAAGCGTGACCATCGGTATTTTGGTCGCCGTCAACCTCCATGGGCGTGGACTCGAAGCCATTTTCGTAGCCATTACTGAGTCGCGGGCGCTTTTGAAGGGGTTCATTAGGTGTTGGAGAGGTCTGCTCCTCGATCTGGCGCTTTCGGGCATTTTCATAGTCCTCCTCGTCCGCTGGCGCGGGTGACGTTGGCGTGAGAGGACCGAAAAACCCACCCTCTGGCGCGGACTGCTCACAATTTGCCTAGCCATGGAACGTGTCAGTTTTTTTNCTTCAGTTCTTCTCATCATGCCATGCGCATGCTGAGAGAATCTTTTGCGATCAAGCAAGCTTTGCTACATACGGGTGCTACTTCTCTCTCGACGGCATTGAACAGCAGACCTTTGTTCAAGACCGCCACTAATGCATGGTTCTTGACATGGGGCGCGAAGGAGAGATGCTGGGGATCTTGCACATTCCACTCCTTCTGAAGCTTGAGAGCTGTCTCTCGATAGTCTAGGGAAGGAGTTAATATGCTTCATCAGCTCCGGCCACGCACACGCGCACACACACACACACACACACGGGCCGGCGCATACTCAGGTTTTGGCAGAGCTACATACCTGATTCTACCAGATACCTGTGGCGATGAAGGCATTTCAGCGGTTAGCGAACAAGAGACCAGCCTCGTACCTGAAAATGGGCCAAGCGGGATTGGAGAACAGGACGGGGGAAACACGTACCTCCAGATGAGATAGTTGACCCGGTCGGAGTCGAGCAATTCCTTGGCCATGGTGGACAGCAGGCTGGCGACGCTGGCGGCTTCAATGATGGGACAGGACAGCACCGCGTGGCCCTGGGCCAGTTTTTCTTGGTTGCTGTTGTTGTTGTGGTTGTTGTTGTAGAATGAATGTTGTGATTTTTTTTGGGGAAGGGATGTTAATTGTTGGAAGGGGTCGACCGGTTCGAGATGAGCAGCGAAAGGAGCCCCGTTTCGACGGGTCCAGGGCTTCGTCCGGGCTGGTTGGCGTGTTGGCTTAGGTGTGGCGGTTCTTGGGTGACTGGCAAACGACAGGCTGCTGCCGGGCTTGTTTT